>CABHPR010156511.1:0-10115 GCA_902168415.1 Peromyscus melanophrys | reverse complement strand
CACAAACACACATATGTAATTATTATAATTACACATACATAAGCATGTCCCTGTATAGTCACTACACATACACATTTATAATGTGGTACACAAACACACATATATAATATATATGTATGTGGGGATCCACAGAAGTAGAAGAGCAGCTGTTGGGGGAAGAAAGGGAGCCAACAGCAGAGGGAAGAGGGGTAAGAGAGGGGAATGCAAAGGTGACTGTGAGCAGAATTCGTGCTGTCCATGTTTGGAATTGTCATGATAAGCCCACCATTTGTACAATGATATACACGCATGTATGCATGGATTCACATACGTATCTATGGGGATATTAGGGGGAGGAAGACTCATTGTTTCTCTGACTGGCCTGGAACTCACTATACAGACCAGGCTGGCCTTGAACTGACAGAGCCCCACCTCCCTCTGCTGGATTAAAGGAATGTACCACAATGCCCGGCTAATATATATTTTAAAGACTAGTTCCTGAGGGGAGGGCTGCTGGAGAGATGGCTCAGTGGTCAAGAGTGCTTTCTGTCTAATCATGAGGACTGGTGTTTGGATCTCAGCACCCATACACATAACAAGTTGGGCATCTCGCAAATGTCTGTAATTCCAGGTCCGAGGAGTCCAGTGCCTTCTTCTGGCCTCCACATGGGCACAGGTGCACACACACACACACACATGCTCATACATATGACAGACACACACACACACACACACACACACATGCTTATACATATGACAGACACACACACACACACATGCTTATACATATGACAGACAAACACACACACATAACTAAATCTTTAAAAAAGAGAGAGAGAGAGAAAGAGAGAATAGTGTCTGGCACGACAAGAACATGGGTGGTTTGATCCAGACGGAGCCATGTCCACTGCACACCATTTCCTCTAGTCCCTATGTGCAGGGGTGTGTGTGTGTGTGTGTGTGTATGCGCCAAGCGTGACAAGCTCTCCACTTCCTTGAAGGAGACTCAGGAACTTTTCCTTCCTGCAAAGTCTTGGTCCATTCCTGCAGAGATGGTAATGAAGAGAAACTAGGTCAAGGAAGTGATGAGCAGAACTAATGAGCAGGCAGGTGTTTCCCTCCTGTGTTTCCAAGCTCCCAGGCAATCAGGCTGATTGATGGCTGGCTCAGGATGCTGCCGTTCTTCTTACTGTTTGGTTCAGACTTGGTCAGCCATGCCTTTAATGCTCATTCCCTTCAGTCCCACAAGCCTACCTAAGTTTCTTGGAGGAAACACTCTGGGGAGAAAAGGAAAATTTGTTCCCCCAAACAGAAGGCAAACAACTTTTAAATTTTTTTAGTAAAATATATTGTCTCTCTGTTTGTGTAATTTCCTGCTTGCCTCCCTGGAATTGAAGAAATGATAGTGAATAAACAGATCCCTGCTGCCTGTGCCCTTGGGGCTGCTGGGAGGAGTTGATCCCACCAGCAGAAGCTCATCTGCAACCCCAATACCCACTTTGCAGCACCTACCGCTATGACCCAGCACTTGGACTCTCTCTCTTGCGTCTCCAAATACCCAGACATCTCTCTTCTTATCCCAGAAGTTCTCAACTCTGGCTATGCATTAGAATCACCCGGGGAGCTTTAAAAACCACTGGCTCAGCTGGGCTGTGGCAACACACCTCGGGAGGCAGAGGCAGGCAGATCTCTGTGAGTTTGAGGCCAGCCTGTTCTACAGAGCGAGTTCCAGGAGAGCCAGGACTGTTACACAGAGAAACCCTGTCTCAAAAAGCCAAAAAAACAAACAAAACAAGCAAACAAACAAAACACTGACTCCAAGTCTGTGTCCCAGAGAGCCCGATGCCATTGGTCAACATAGCAAGTTCAAATACAAACAAACAAACAAAAAAAAAAAAAAAAAAAAAAAAAGCACAGAGGTCTGTTGAATTCCAGTGACTTTCTACTTCAACATCTCCCAAGGCCATTAGGCTCACCCTTACCTTTGTTTTCTCTCCCCCTCTGCACAGTACAAGTAACCTTGAAACACTTCTAGACAGCAATTTCCCAGTGTTCGGGTTTTCACTGGCACAGATGGTATCGCCATTTATAAAAATGGATTTTGTAGCCTTGCGGCTGAGTTATCATCAGTAGATAACCATTTTTAAAGAAAACAACAACTTTCTCTTCTTTCTGCAGCCTCCTTAATTATAAAACTTAGCCTGGCTAATGTGCTGGAAACAGCTCTAGCATCATCAGCTTGTTCCTGTGTCTTGGATTTGCACGAAAACATAGCGGCGGCGGCGATCAAACTCATTCTAGTCACAATGGACACATCCAGTGCTGTGCTTTCATCAGCCATGAGCACTGAGACTCAATCCGAGTGCACAAATCGTGTCGTAAGACAAAATAATACCCTTCGAAGTCTGCTGCTATGCCCCATGAGTGGAGAGCTATCAAAATAACTGGGCACCGTAGTAGTGAAATGTGAATGAAAAATGTTCCATAAAAGATGATTAAGAATGGAGCACGAATAATTACAGGCGTTTTCTTTGTCCTTTTTCTTTAGACAGAAAACACACAGGAGTAGTAATGAAGATTGGTTTAGGCTAAGGCCACTCCCTACATAACACAATGGTACCACAATAAATGACTGTTCTAAGTTTCAGGCAGGTCGCTGCCCCAGAAACGCCTATCAGTTTGTCAGTGATTGTCAACACAGAACGGCCTGCCCATTTTCTTTTTTTTTTTCTTTTCCTTTTTCTTTTCTTTCTTTCTTTTTCTCTTTCTCTCTTTCTTTTTTTTCTTTTGCTTTTTCGAGACAGGGTTTCTCTGTGTAGCTTTGCGCCTTTCCTGGAAGTCACTTGGTAGCCTAGGCTGGCCTCGAACTCACAGAGATCCGCCTGCCTCTGCCTCCCAAGTGCTGGGATTAAAGGCGTGCGCCACCACCGCCCAGCTCTCCCATTTTCTTACTGGCGGTTGGCATAACATTATAAGTATGAATTTAGGAATATAACTTGACAATTTAGATGAGAGACGATGCATCCAGAAAAAGAAGAGCAAAAAGAAGAGCATGGGGCATGCGCTGTGAGTGGTGGGTTCAGCAGATGGCTGCTGATGAAGAGGGAGATGGAAGGCTAGAATTCTGGGGTAATCTGGCTTGACAGTGGCAAGGGAAAAGATAAACACAGGGAAGTCCGCATTTTGAAGGCAAAGGAAAGGAGATGACACACAGCTTTAATCTTAGCATTTGGAGGGCAGAGGCAGGTAGAGCTCTATGAATTCCAGGCCAGCCTGGGCTCATAGTAAGCTCCAGGCCAGCCAGGGCTGCACAGAGAGACCCATCTCAAAATGAATGAATGAATGAATGAATGAATGCTAAAACAGAAGCTAGGTGTGATGTACACACAGGTAATCCCAAAGTTTGGGAGCCTGGGGCAGATAAGGAATTTGGCTACCTAGTGAGTTATATGACAACCTCACAAAGCAAGAATATGGTTCATAAATAAATAACAAGCAAGCAAACAAGTAAGCTAGGGAAGAGACTTGAAGTATGAGAGATAGAATTAGACTCATTGGTTTGCTTCTATTTGGATCAAATTGGAAGTCATCGGAGTTTCTGCCATAGAGAAGAGGTTTGATTCCTCTCACAATCAGTGCACAGCACAGCTGCCACAGCCACTACCAGACGTAGGCCTCTAGAGGAGTCTAGAGCCTTCCTCAGTTCTCTACCTTATCCTTCATTGTCCCCAGCAAACCTGGGACCTACCTCTAGCCATCACCCACCCTTAGACTAGACTGGTTCAGTTCACCCAGGCAGGAGCATGTTCACGGACTTGATCTTACCCTCCTTTTTTTTTTTTTTTTTTTTTTTTTTTTCCGGTTTTTCGAGACAAGGTTTCTCTGTAGTGCTGGCTGTCCTGGATCTCACTCTGTAGCCCAGGCTGGCCTCGAACTCACAGAGATCCACCTGCCTCTGCCTCCAAGTACTGGGATTAAAGGTGTCCATCACCACCACCCGGCCACATAACTTCTTAAATAATTATATTCCCTAAAATATTTATGAGCAGGACACTGATCTACATCCTTGCAAAACATTAAAAAACTATGTTTATTTTATTTTATGAGTGTTTGCTTACATGGATGTGTGTGTGTGTGTGCCACGTGTGTGCCTGGTGCCTGTGGTATTCATAAGAGAGTGTCAAGTCCCCTGGAACTGGAGTTACAGACGGTTGAGAGCCACCATGTGGGTGCTGAAAACCAAACCCAGTGTCTCTGGGAGAGCAGTTAATGCTCTTAACCACTGAGCCATGTGACCAGATCCTCCAACAAAACTTTTTCATGTCTAGCTTAGTAATGGGCAGCTGCAGCCAGCATGGTGGCACACGGCTGTAACTCCAGGACTTGAAGGCAGAAACACGAGGACCACAGGGACTGCCTGAACTACAAGGCAGGACCCTCGCTCTCTCTCTTACCTTTGAAAAGGTGAGCGCGGTGGTACCCGCTGTAATCAGTACTCAGGAGGCTGAGGCAGAAGGATTAACAATGCTGACATGGTTTGAACGGCCTAATAGTGCTGGCTTCAGCAGCACATAGACTAAAACTGAATGACATAATATAATCCTAAAAGCAAAACGCCACAGTACACGAAACAAATAGCCGGGTAGAACGGCTCACATCTCGAAATCCGGCATTCTGGAGTTAAGGAGCGAGGGCTGACAGTGAGTTCAAAGCCCTCTGGTCTCCACAGTAAGTTTCAGGCCAATCAATCTGGCATACAATGTGAAACTCTGTCTGGGAGCAAACAAAGCAGCAGCTGGAGTCTTCTATCTGCTTCGATACGCAATTATACATACTGCGCATCCGCGACACAATTAGTGTTGAAAAGGCAAATGTTTTCACATTTCATATATATATGAAAAGATCTTGAGTATGCCCAGGAAACCCCAGACCACTCTTTGTGAATCAGCAATTTATTTAATATTTGTTTATTTGTAACTGTCACGCTCTGAAAGGAAGCACTTTGATTCATTTCTTTTATGTGCATTGGTGTTGGGAACTGGAGTTACAGATAGCTGTGAGCTGCCATATGGGTGCTGGGTCTTGAACCCAGGCCCTCTGGAAGAGCAGGTTAAGAGTACTCTTAACCGTTGAGCCATCTCTTCAGCCCCCTTTTCTTTTCTTTTCTTTTCTTTTTTTTTTTTAGTATTTATAAACTGGGCAAGATGCATGTTTGTAATCCCAGCATTAGGGAAGCAGAAGCTGTTCGATTTCCAGGCCAGCCTGGGCCACAAAGTGATACCCTGCCTCAAAAACAAAAACAAAAACAAAACGCGACAAGAGTAAGTGTTTATCCCGTGCTCACTCTGTACCGCGCATTGTTTAAAGCGCGCGTCTTTTGTTGGCTCACAATAGAGGGACCCCAGAGCTGACTTGTGAAACAAGGGCTGGCGGTGCACACATCTGGGGAAGCAGTGGTCCAGACCAGAGCAGGACCTCAGCAGGTTCTGAGCCCAGGGCTGGAATGCAGCCCGAGAGTCAGAACCTCCAGGGTCTGCGAGGTGGGCAGGGCGAGAGCCTCACCAAACCAGGAACGTAATTTGGGTGAAGTTGAGATTTCTGGATGGTGTAGAAAAAACAGCAGGAAGGCTGAAATGGCCAAAAATGTGCACGGAGACCAGAGAGGTGGTGGCTCGGAAGGCAAGGACCCTCCCAGACTCCCGCCTCAAACCGATCCAGTGACGCAAAAGGGCAGCGGAAAGAGCGTGCACTACCAGGTGGAAGCTTGGGCCTCGGCGCCCGCCGTAGAGATCGTGACGAGGCCGGCGCGTTGCCCTGGAGCCCGCAAGACGCCGCAGGACCGCCACAGCGGACAGCGGCGGCGGGCTGCCTCGGGCGCCATGTCTGTGCTGGACGTGTTGTGGGAAGACCGCGACGTGCGCTTCGACGTGTCCTCGCAGTGAGTCTCTGCGACGCGCTGGGACCCCGCGACTGCGGTCCCCGGCCTTGCCCTGGCCGGCTGCTAGCCGGAGAGGGAGCCCATCCAGGCTGCGACCCTCCGCGTCCAGCGGTGGAGGGGACGTAGGGCAGGGATTCCGGAGGGCAGGGCTCTAGAACAAAATCCGGAATAGCACTGCCTCTGAACGCATAGCGTGAGTGTAAAATGAGGGCGCTGGGAGGGAGAATTCTCCAAAACTGCCGACCGACCACGCAAGCCCTGTGTCGGGGCTAAGCTTTAATCTAAAGCTTTCCGAGCTTGTTAAACGGAAGCCCTGTTTGTGAGGAGTATGTGGTGATAGTAAGTCTTGGAAAACATCAGAGTTGAAGTTCTTGGATCAATAAATACGTGGCTCCCCAGCAACTTCCTAATAGTGCTTTATCATAAAAAGTGCCCCCCTTAAATGGAAAAATGAAATATTGGTACATTTCTCAGTGTTTGTAGTAATTGGACACCTAACACGGTATTAGTTCCTTTATGAAGTCAAGGGAAGGGATATTTGTAAAATTACAAACTACCATAACTCATTACACATCTTTTATGGCTGTTCTATAGTTCTGGGGGGCGGGGTATCTTAATCCAAACAAAACTCCAGTTTTCATGAACATTTTGAGTTTAGCAGACAGTGATCACACACATGCTGGTTACTTTGCTGATAGAGACAAGAAATAAGAGGGAATGCTAATCATACACCCTTCCTCATTCTAGTGCAGGAGATTTGCACACCGGCGGCTTTGTAAACACAAGTGAGCAAAAGGGCCTGGGGAGACAGCTCAGTAAGAGTGCTTTCTGGGGCTGGAGAGATGGCTCAGCCGTTAAAGGCTAGGCTCACAACCAAAAATATGAGTGCTTTCTGTGTGCACGATGCAGGAGGCTTGGTCAGAAGTTAACATGCAGAAGTCAGATCTCAACTTTGTTAGGGTTCCGGGGATAAAACTGAGGTCATCAGTCTTGGTGGCAGCTACCTTCACTTGCTGAGACATGTCACTATAGCCCCCTAAGGATACTTCTCATACAACTCTTTTTAAAAAATCATCCCTGCTGAGCCATGTCACTATAGCCCCCTAAGGATACTTCTCATACAACTCTTTTTAAAAAATCATCCCTTCCATAACTGCCTGCTGGCCTTCCTCTACTCTGAAACCTCTTGGGGGTTGTCTGTTGCCCACAGAACAAGGCCTCTCATCGTGGAGTTCCAGATTCTTCGATAGGTGTTTCTCCTCAGTCACCCAACTATACTTCTCTCTCCTCAGTCCCCTTTCTTCCCGGCCACCTCTGTTACCTTTCTTGTTCATGTTTTTCAGTCATGCACTCTCTGCTCTTTTCCTTTTATTATTCAAGACTCCAGTTCTGGATCAGGCTGACTCCCAAGTGGCCCTGGTCAACCCAGGGCTCACTGACCGCATTGTCTGGAAGTTTTTTCCAACTGCGTGAGCACTCAGTGCTGTGTGCTTTATTTACACTGTTGTGTGCCCTGTGCCTATGTCTCTTCCCTGAGTAGATCGGCAGCAGATAGAGGTGAAGTTATAACCCTCACAGTTTTGTGTTTATTTTAGACAGATGAAAACAAGACCTGGAGAAATCCTTATTGATTGTTTAGATTCAATTGAAGATACAAAAGGAAATAATGGGGATAGAGGTGAGTAGACTTGAGTTTTGTATCTGTGGTTTAATTTTCAAATGTTGATTCACACCAGCTGGAGAAAAAGCATCACATGTAAATGTAATTGTGAGAAGAACAAAGTTAAGTCCACAGATTTTCTCAAATAGAAGAACTGGTAGGTATTAATCCTACAGATAGGAAACAAAGGTTCTCTCTCAGCTTTAGCCCATCGGTAATGAGTCTTGATTCTAGTGTAATGGTTAAAATTCCAGGAGCCCTATTTATAAGCATCATAGAATAGTTCCTACCCTTGGATCTTCCTCCTGCTAAAAGAATACAGAATATTCATGGTTGTGGTATCTGTGGTCACACTTCACCTTAATCCTGAAGTACTGCACGGTCCCCTCAGAATGACCCCTAGAGGTGGACATGTGCGAGGAGAAAATTTAGTGCTACATTGAGAAGTCTATTTGGCAGTCAAGTAGCAGAAACCCCTGTGGGATTTTTTTTGTTTTTGTTTTTGTTTTTTTTTAACTGCCACTGAGAAATAGCTGGACTCTAACTTCCTTCTCAAATCAAACTGCCTGAAGCTAAAAACTTTAAGCAGCTGTCCCTGGAGTCAGCAGTCAGTGTACAATCAACAGAGCCTGAAGCTCACTAGTATTCCTCAGAGGGCGGGGTGGGGAGGGAACTTACAGGTTTTCTGGAGGAGAACTTAAGGAAGAGTCAGGGGAGAGGAACCCACCTCATTCAGATAAAGGGATCGGTGTGTCCTGGGGAAGGGATGGTAACCTTACTGCAGAACAGGCTTAATGCAGCTTTTGGGTGGCTGCGTGCTCTCCAGGACTTCGTTCTGAATTGTCCTACTAAGCCCCTGTTTTTTGTGAGGAAGCTGTTGTTACCAATAGCCGCAAGCACATCCTGTCAGTTCTAGGGCCTGTCCTTAAAGGCATGCTTACATTTCTCAATGATTCTGGTGTCAGTTGGACCACGGGGAGGGTGAAGTCTGAACACTAAGAGCAGACAAAGAGTCTTGGTTTATGCTTTGTGAGACAGAATAATAATTTTGCTATCGTAATGGCTCGAAAAGTGAGTTACCTTGAAGTCAAGAGAAACTTTGGTTGTTCCTATACTGATTGACAAGAAGGCTTTTGTGACAGTCCATCCTTTATAACAAATAGAGACCATGGATAATAAAACATTTTTTTTGATCAATCAAGTATTCATTGAGTGTAGAATCCTGTATCAGTACTTTGGTGTATAGAAAGTGTCGTAGTTAGCTTTAATTGTCAGCTTGGCACAGCCTAGAGTTGTCTGAAGGGAGAAACCTCATTTGAGGAATTGCCTAGATCAGATTAGCCTGTGGGCGTGTCTGTGGGGGTTTGTCTATTAATTGATGTAGGAGGGCCCAGACATCTGTGGGCAGCACCATCCCTAGGCAAGTGGTCCTGGGCCATATAGGAAAGCTAAGCTAACTGTGAGCCTGTGAATTAGGAAGCCAGTAGACAGTGGTGTTCCATGGTTTCTACTCCAGGTTCCTTTCCCAACTTCCCTCAATGATGGCTTGTGACCTGGAAGTATAAGCCAAATAATCCCTTCTCTTCCAGGTTGCTTTTGGTTAGAGTGTTTTATCACAGCTAACAGGAATCAAACTACGCCAGAAGGCAGAGAGGTTTTCTGGGGTTGGGGAACGTAGCTCGTTGGTAGCACTCAGGAAGTGGTCATAGGAAGATTACAAGTTTGAAGTCATCCAGTGTTTTTCTTTGGCTCAAAACAAGAGAGTAGGGAAGCCTGGTTACAAATAATCCCCTCACAGTACTAGAATCCTATTAGAACTCAGGAAGCTTTGTTTAAATGAAAGTTTACAGGGATGTGCAGAGTGTGTGGTTTATATGGAGGTAGAGAGGGGATGGGGAGTTCTGCCTTCCAACCCTCTACATCTGCTCCTATCAGGCAGTTTCCAAGTGACCAACTTAAGGCTCTGCCATTCAGGACTCCTGTTTTAAAGCTGTGAGTACCTCAGAAGACCAGCACATTTAATCCACTTCTAAGTATTCTGCCATGAAATTATCAGATTAGCATTGTGCACTGAAGCCGTGGAGAGTGACATGGGGCACAGAGATTTCATATTGGGGAGATTAGAAGAA
The DNA here is from genome assembly GCA_902168415.1 of Peromyscus melanophrys. Taxonomy (NCBI): domain Eukaryota; kingdom Metazoa; phylum Chordata; class Mammalia; order Rodentia; family Cricetidae; genus Peromyscus; species Peromyscus melanophrys. Next base: position 409 of record CABHPR010156511.1, on the reverse strand, counting down.
ACAAGGACAGAGAAAGAAGTCCAGGCCTGGAAGAATGGACATGGAGCTGCAGGGAGGGCTCCTTCAGGAGAGAAGAGGCAGCACAAGACTCTTGTAACTTGTAGGAGATGAACAGTGAGCAGAAAAATGGTGAAGAGAGTTGGCTGGAAGTTTTGTAAGGCAAACTGTCAGCATTCCATAACTTTTTTTCTGGATATACTAATAGAAAAGTGTAAAGACAAGCTGTTACCTAAGTGAAATGATTCCAGGAAATCAGTGCCCTATAATTTTTAAGTCATAAAAGTTAGTTTGTAAAGCATTAAAATATTAAACCAGACTTGGAAGTACACACCTCTAGTCCCAGCCACTTGGGTAGCCGAGTCAGGAGCGTCCGTGGAAACTGTGAATTTGAGAACAGCTTGTGTGATAA
>CABHPR010156510.1:43254-80144 GCA_902168415.1 Peromyscus melanophrys | reverse complement strand
ACACACACACACACACACACACACACACACACACACACACACACACTCACGCATGCACACATATGCACACTTTAATATTTAAAATGATTGTTTTTTTTTTCCTACCATCATACACACGAGAATCTACCAAACTCCATTCGAGCACCCTGCAGGGGCCCTGGGTCCCCACTGCCTGCTCAGTCATTATTTGCTGAATTGCAAATAGTACGGAGTAAAATTTTATGTTCTTTTCCAAGGGACAGTTCTGAGGTCAGCCCACCCTAACTGGTGTCCGGCTGTGACTTTCTGGGAAGGCTCCAGATATTTCTGAACAGCTAACATTCTTCTTGAACCTGTGCTCTTTGCAGGAGGTTCTCCAGGGAATCTGAATTAATGGGATATTTGAAATGTTTATGGAAAAAAGCTAAATTTAGAGGATCAAAGGCTGTGGGACCCTGGCGCCCTTGAGGCTGAAGATTGGGAACTCTTTACCAGCATCTCAAACAGCAAGGATTTATCTCCTCAGATTCTCCTTCAGAGACATGGAAAGTTCTAGCCGCAAGTCATTTGAATTTCTCACTAATTGCTGGAATGGAGCAAAGGCTCCTTCAAGCAGACCACTGGGGCATCCCACTTTCCTTTGCCCTGTGGCCCCAGCCCAGCTTTGGAGGAAAAGTTGCTTCCTGCCAAACTGGCCTTACTGTTAGGAGGGAAGACAGGGCAGTGGGAGTGGGATGTGTAGGTTCATTTGCCGTCTTGAATCCAAATGGAGACAGCTCCAAAGCCCTCAGAAGGATGGGCGGTTTCCTGTAATTCTGCTAAAATTTGGAGAGTGGACTTAAGACGTGAAGATGAGATGGCCCAGCGCTTAAGAGCATTTGTTGCTTATGCCGAGGACGCGGGTTCAGTTCCCAGCAGCCACATGATGGCTCACAGCCATCCTTAACTCCGGTTCCAGGGGACCCAATGCCTTCTTTTGACCTCCTTGGGCACCAGGCGTACACGCAGGCAAACACTCATACTCATAAATGAAATAAATCTTAAAAGTTATATCAGGAAGGCCTCCTACGCACTTGATTTAAGTGGGAAGGAGTGTTAGTGTCGCTGTGGCATAGATGTGAAGTGTCTCTCACAAAGGCTCACATGTTGAATGCTTGGCTTCTGATGATGGCATCATTTTTGAGAGGTTCTGGGATCTTTAGGAGGTGGAGCCACTGGTGATATGACTTTTCCTGGGGATGGTCTCTCTCCCTCTCCCCACCTCCTTCCCCCACCCCCTCTTTCCTGTCTATCATGACATGATGATGTTCCTCCACACTCTCCCACTGCCCTGATGTCTTTCTCAGATGTCTGGAGCTGAGAAGATGATGAACCCTCTAAACCCATGAGCCAAAGACAGATCTTTGTCCTTTAATCGGGTCTCCTCAGGTATTTTCTTAAAGCAACAAGAAACACAGCTAATTCTAGCATTGGCTGGTCTGCTAGGAGTGATTATTTTCAGTAACTTTGCAGAATGTGGGGTGGGATGGGAGCCGTTGAGGGGAAGAAGAGAAGGGGGAGGGTCCTTGTGCAGCCCATCAAGGCCTCAACAAAGCAGAACATGTCATGGTGTGCTGTAAAAGCATTGATGGAAAGTCCCCTTCAGGCGACACATGGTCACTTCTAGGTCATTGCATAGTTACCATGGCACTTCCTAGGTGCTGCCAGGTCACATTCCAGGTGGTGAAAAGTCATCCTTTGGGTAGCTACTTGGTTTGTCTTGAGTCTCCTGGGAGGAGGCAGCATCGTAAAGATACTGGGAGCCCCTCCTCAGGCTCTCCTTGTCATTCTGTAACCCGGAGGACACTCCTGGCCTCACTGAGCCTGGGGGTTGTTCCTGTAGCAGCCCAGGAAGGTAACTCAGACCCACATACAGCCCACATCTGCTCCCCCGACACTGGCACATCAGAGTCACTAATGTACCACAGAGCTCCTGAGAGAGGATGCCAATGGGATGTCCTGCTGACACAGGATGCCTCAACCACAGGCCCCTCCCACAGAGTGTGTATAGGTCCGAATGCTGTGGAGGGTCCTCTACCAATCCCACAGAGCTTCCAGGCAGAGGTGACCTCCTTCACAGGGCTCCAGGGAAGCCCATAAACCAAAAGTGAGAGGGGCCTGGGGAGTGGGAATGTTTTACTCTTGCTGCCTTGGGGTTTGAAGGCTTAGTGTGTTTGTAAGCAGAAAGCTCCCAATTACCGCCCCTTGCCAATCCCTGCTGGAAAGGGAAGAACCTCTAACAAACCAAAGCATTGGTAATTACTGCTCTCAGCTCTGCTGGGGACACTGATTGAGGACAATCACTGAACAAGGAGGAGACTGCTGGTCAGACTGATGGTGTGACTAGTGGCATGGGGTCTGACTGGAGCTGCTGGAAGACAGGGAAGGAGGCATGACAGCCAGGCCGCTGCCATCTTTGGAGTCTTGAACCTTCCTCTTAATCTATGGAAAGGCTTCTCCTCGTGATGTGCAGAAGTAGGAACTAACTTGCCCATTTTGCTCACTGAGTGAAGAAGATGGAAACTCTGCTAAGTAAAGGAGTCAGGGGGTATGTGCTTATTTAGAAAAGAGCTCAGCCCCAGAGGGTGGGCTTTGTACTTGCTCATTGTAGCCATTGGGAGTTTGCTTGAGTGAATCTAGACAGTTAAACAGGTTTAGAATAGAGGGTTCTTCTCTGGCCTTTGAATTGGCCAAGAGCCACCCTCTGAAACCCACACCTGCCCTCCACCAAGAGCAATGGAACTCCAGCTTCTTACACTCAGTTGGCTTTGCTGCCCTGGGTGCTTGGCTACTCTGGCCCTCTGAGCAGATGGCCACCTACTATTGACCACTCCCAAGACTTTTGCTTGGTGGGGAACCTCATAGAGTTTGCTCTGTGTCTTGATGGTTTCATCTTATAGACCCTGGAGTCAGACAGCCTAGGTTCAAATCCTATTGCCACCGCTTCTCTGCCAAGGAACAAAAAGGAGAATCTTCCTGAAGCTGTCTTTGACCTTATAGAAATGTATTTCTCCTCACAGCAGGAAGTATAAGGTGGGGGATATATTTGGAGACTCGGTGGCTTCAGGGACCCAGGTGTTTCCATGTCTCTTACTTGCCAGCTCCAGGCCAGTTCAGGCAGATCTATGTATGGCCTCTCAGACCAGTCACTAAGCCAGAGCTGACCTTTCGTTCTTGACCTTCCAGCACCTCCACTGTGTCTCAGCCTTGATCTTCTCTGTGTTCCTGGTGAGTATTTCAAGCTACACATGAGCCTGTGCTTTCTTCCTTTGGAGTAGATGCCCAGGGGCCACTGCTGAGTCTCTTACTGTTGGCCTCTTAGTGACCAATAGCAAATGGGGTTCAGAGGGTAGAAGGAATAATCCTATTTTGGAAAGAGGAATTTAGAATTCCTATTTGGCTCCCTTCCTTCCTTCCTCCTTTCTTTCCCACCCCCTTTTATTTCTCTAAGAGAAAAGGGCTAGGGTGATGCTTCAGTGGGTATGCATTACACAGACATGAGGACCTGAGTTTGCTTTCCAGACCACACATAAAAATGCCTAGTGTGGCAAAATGAGCTTGTAGTCCCAGTGCTGGGAATATGGAGACAGATCCCTGAGCATCATGGACACTTAGGCCAGTGACAGACCCTGTCTCAAAAACAAAACCAACCAAGCAAAAAAACCAAATGTAAAGATCTATAGTAACTGAGCAATAATACCTAAGGTTGACCTTGGCTTCCATGTGTACACACATTCATCTGCAAGTGCAAGAGCATGCAAGCATTCATGCACACACACAGGCACATATAAATTCAGGAGAGGAGAAGATTAAATCCTATGTTCTCTAAAACTATGGACAAGTGGACTTTTAGTATCATGTGAGGTGGCTGGTTTACTTTAATGTGGGAAGGGAGGGTTGTGTGCATGTTAACCAGCAAGATGGAAGGCAGTCACTTCTCTTCTGGACACATCACAGAACCATCTATGAAAGCCTCCTAAATAGGGACCACGCGCTGAGAGCGTACACAGAGAAACATGAATCTCTCCCTCTTTAAACAGGCCACTATGGGTCAGGCTTAAAGCAGGGAGCTTTAAGATGGAACAGACATGGGTTCAGTAGAGGTTGTACTGGTTCGAAAGTCCAATTTGGAGCAAGTGACTCAAGCCTTCTGAGCCTTGGTGTCCTCATCTGTAAAGCTGAGATGATGAGAGAATTACGTTCAATTATACACTACAGACACCTGTGAGAATGATTGACATATCTAGTCTAGCACACAGCCTGATATGCAGAAAGTACCTAATAAGTGAAACAGTGACGACTTTCAGTGAAGACGTTGTTAAGTATGGAGTTGAAAACATTTGAATGAAAACATCCTGACTAATGTTTTCATAACCCCTCACTCTCTTTCCATTCTGTAACACAAATATACACTTCAGTGTTCATGTGAAGAGGTCTGCCCCCATCTTCCACCCGCCCTCACATCCTATACACCTGCTTTCTGCTAGCCCGTCTCCACACCTCCCCATGGCCTTTTCTAGACTTTTAAAGAAATGTTCATCATTCCTTTTAGCTTTGGAACACAGTTGTTTCTCTGATCAGCTTTCTGGGTCCTCCCCACTCCCATCCCCCAGGTGTTCCTGGCTTCTCCTGGGGGCTCATTCTGTGCCTGCATTATAGCCCACATCTGCACACGATGGGAGACTGGCTGACAAGGTGCCCTTCTCATCCAGGGAGAGAGACATTCTGTCGGCATCTTGGTGGTGGTGGTGGTGGTGGTGGTGGTGGTGGTGGTGGTGTGTGTGTGTGTGTGTGTGTGTGTGTATGAGAAAGGGGGGGGAGGTACTGCAGGCTGGAGCTTTCCGAACCCGGCCTGCCAAGCATGAGTGGCATGTGAACGAGGCCAGCTCTGTGATTCCGGGCAGATGCCCAAGCTTGCTGAGGACGGTCCTTGTGGCCTCAGAGGAACCATGCCAAGAATGTGCAGTGCCAAGAGTTCTGCACCCCCGGGGGCCATTCTGGCGGCTTCCTTCTCCTGCCAAGCTGTTTCTAGATCATGTTTCTAAATCCCACTCCCCCACCCCCCAAAAATACCAAGAAAAGAAGCCGGAAGAGCCAAAAAATAGTAGGGAAGCATTTAAATCACCTTCCATTGTACTGTCGCAGTGATTAGCAAAGATAATCATAATGACAATAAATTAAAATCTGTGACTTAATGGGCTGGGGAGATGGCTCAGGGTTAAGAACACTGACTGTTCTTGCAGAGAACATGAGTTTAGTTCCCACCATGTGATAGCTCACAACTGCCTGCAAATCCAGCTGCAAAAGACCTGGCACCCCCTCTGGCTTCCATGGACACACACACACACACACACACACACACACACACACACACACGCACACACACACGCACACACACACGCACACATACACACACACACAAAATATTAAAAGAAATTAGTAGCTTTGAGCAAGTGATGGGAGGAGTGGTCAACCAAAGCTTTTCATTATTCATAGACCTGCCATGGAAGCAGCGCCCTGTTTCCCATTGTCTTGGAAGCTCCTGGGCTTGGAATCCCCAGTGCCCACTTGCTGGCACAAATCCACAGTGAATGCAGGGCCTATAGAGGTTTCTCCCCCTTGCTTCCTTCTTCCCTCCCTCCTCCTTCCTTCTTTCTTTTTAGCCTCTCTCTCTCTCTCTCTCTCTCTCTCTCTCTCTCTCTCTCTCTCTCTGTTCATGCATGTGGAGGACAGAAGACAGCTTGCAGGAGTAGGTTTTCTCCTTCCACCATATGAGTTCTGGTTATTAGGCTTGGCACCAAGCACCTTTACCCACTGAGGCATCTTACTGGGCCCCTATAGAGTTTCTTAAGAAGACAATAGTGCTTTTCTAGGGCTGGAGAGGTGGCTCAGTGGTAAGACTGCTAGCTGTATAAGCATGAGAACCCAGGTTGAAACTTCCAGCATCTATATAAAAAGCCAGGCATAGCCATGCACCCTATAACCCCATCACGGTGGATAGGGAGGCCCAGGAGGATGGCTGGGACTGGCTGGCTGCCAGCCTAGCTCTGGCTTCAGTAAGAGGTCCTACCTTGAGGGGATAAGGCAGAGCATTTTGAGCAGGACACCTAATGTTTCTTTTGGCTTCTGTGTATGGGCATGTGTGCATATACCACACATACACATACACACCACGCATAATGTGTGTCTTGCAGATAGACTAAACCACAATGCAAGGCTCACAGTAATAACATGCCACCTCTGAGCTCCTTGATGATGCCATGGCTAAGACAAGGATGGCAGGACAGATTCACCACACTTTGTGTTCCCGGAGAACTGGGGCTAGTGAGGGAAGCACACTGCAAGCCGATTTGGTTTCTGTAATTTCAGACCTGTGGTGGATTTAGTGACCGTCTGGACTGGCAGTAGTGTTATTCTGAGGTAAATTGAAGGAAAATGTGCAAGTTTGGGTAAAATCAGCAACTGTAAGCATGTTTCTAGAGTCCTGAAGAAAAATCTGTGTGTTTTGAGGTTACACCTGTGCATGGATAATGGCGTGTTTTATTTGTTATTACTGCGTGTCTTCCCATTTTGGCCATTATGGAAATTATGGAAAATTGCTGGATGCTGTGAAGTTGGAGGTTGTAGGAAGAGTTGTTGACTTTGTGTTATGTGGGTGCAGATTCCTTTCCCCTGCATTATTCTCATTTTGCTGTAGAAAGCAAAATTCCGAGGCTAGGGAGATGGCTCATTGGGGAAGTGCTGGCTGAGCAAACTTGAATACCTGAGTTCAGACTCCCAGCACCCATGTAAAAGATAGGTGTGCCAGCATATCTACAATCCAAGGGCTTGGATGGGGGCAGATGTGGGGGTCAGGGGTCAGAGGCAGGCAGATCCCCAGGAGCTTACTGGTCAGCAAGTCTAGACAACCAACAACAATCAATCTGGTTCAGAGAGAGACCTTGCCTCAAAAAACAAGGTGGAGATTGATGAAGATACCTGATGTCAACCTGTAGCCATCACATGTGCACACAAATACATAGAATAAAATTGTTATGGGAAATCCATATAAACGTATTTATTCTAGAGGTAAAATTACTCCTTTCTTTCCTACCCTTTCTTCTTTCTCTCCTGCCTCCTTCCTTCCCTCTCCCTCTCTTCTTCACATTTCTAGCTTGAACTAGATGGAGATAGATTTGCAGGCTGCACCTAGGACCCTAATATGTCCCTGTCAAAAAGTACAATTCAGGAGCCCCAATATCTAGTGCTCTGTCTAGTTGTGGATGTTTGAAGCCTTTAAAGCCCCCATTTCTAAAACCACCCCATGCACTCACAGCTAGAACATTTAAAATTCCAATAAAATACCCAGACTAAAAATGTCTTCGCTCTGGCTTCCGGGCCGTTGCTAACAGCAAATGTAAGTGGGAGAGTGTGTTCTCCTTGGCAATGGCTTTCGGAAGACTGTTAACGTTATGGCATGCCACTGGGTGAGCATTTCCCCACTAAGAGCCACAATGCATTTTGCAAAGAGCACATCCTTCTCAAGTTTACCTGAGATGTGGGCTGGAGAAAGCAACATATTGATCCCATTATCCCTCACATTCTGCCAAGACTCAGGTGTGAGTCCAGCTCTTCAGCTTGAAGGCTCCGCAGCCTCCAGTGTTGGCTGTTGGTTCTTTATACAGCAGAGGAGATCTTTAAGTGGCATTTGGTCTCACTTCATTTTTGTGGTCATGGTCATGTGGGAGGGTGGATCTGCTGGAGCTAGAGGGGCTGTCTTCCCCGATGCACAAGGTGATGTCCCTTCTCTACCCCAAGCCTCTTCCAGTCTTATGAAGGTGCAAACCACTTTTGCTTGGAGTACTGAATGTCTGCAGCCATCTGTGTCTCTAACCTTTTACTTGTTACTTTAATAATACTCTCTCTCTCTCTCTTTCTCTCTCTCTTTCTCTTTGTGTGTGTGTGTGTGTGTGTGTGTGTGTGTGTGTGTGTGTGCACATGTACACATCACAGCATATTAATATGGAGGTCAGAGGACACCTTGTAGGAATTGGTTCTCTCTCCCTCAACCATGTAGGTCCTGGGGATTGAACTCAGGTTGTCAGACTTGGTGGCAAGCCCCTTTACCGGCTGAGCCACTTTACGAGACCCTCATTAACCTTCTTAAAAGAAGTTGCTCTTATGTGCATTTTCATGCCCTCAGTTGGGTGGGCCCCAGTTTCTTCTTGGGTGTTTATGGGCTTTGGTTTTTGTTTTAGAATACATGCACATGGCTTTAAAAAGTTAGATGATACTCGCAGGCATGAAGGGCAGACAGGGTGTCTCCTATGGATTCTCCTCCTAGATGAAGCCCATGGGAGTATGGTGCATGCTTGTTATCCCAGCACTTGGGAGACTGAGGTGGGAGCATGGTGGGTTCCAGGTTAGTTGGCTCGTGAACTTCAAGAAAGCCATCTGTCTTCACCTCTCATCTCACTGTAGGAGCGCCGAGATGGCAGATGCACACTTCAATATCTGGCCTTTTCACGTGGGTTTTGGGGATCAAACTCAGATGACCAGGCTTTCTCGGCTAGCTCTTTTCCTCTAAGCATCTTGCCACCCCTTCTTTCAGATTCTATGTTTTTCTTATACCCAATCTTTTTAGATTTCACAGTAATCTGTCTCAGGGAAGGTGTTTGGGGAATTGTAATAAAGTGCTCAAGTGTGGCTATTGATAGTATATGCCCAACATTAATTAACTAATTAATTAATTGATTAATTAACTAATTAATTGATTAATTAACTAATTAATTGATTAATTAACTAATTAATTAATTAACTAATCAATCAATTAATTAATTGACACAGGGTCTTGCTATGTAACCCAGGTTGATCTTGAACTCAATCCTCACACTGTAAGCCCCAAAATGCTGCTATTATAGGTATGTGCCACCATGCCTCGTGCTCCTGAGTTTAAATCTTAGGATTCTCATTAACTACTATAGGTGAGTGTTTGAATTGGGTGTTCACCATGTTTTCCACCGCCCCAAACAAAACACATTGATAAACAGTAGCTACCTCTTAGATTCTTTCAAAGGATTAATCAATTGCTCCACAGAAAGTGGTACACGGCATGTAGTCGGTCTGCAGTACCTTTGCCTATGATTGCTTACTATTTTGGGGGGGATGGTAATGGTCCCTCAAACTGAGCATCTAGCCTCCACATGAAGTCTTTATTTGGATGGGAACAGATTTAATTTCTAGCGTCTTTCCTTAGTCCCTGCCAATCTCATGGTTACTATCCTCTGCTCTCATTTTCTGGATGGAGTGTGGAAATGACAGTTTGTTTGTGTGTTCATCTTTGTTCCCCCCAATGCCATGCTTTTGGAGGGTTGTTGTGTTTGTTTGTTTCATGTCTTTGACTTTTCTTCAATGTCAAGAGATCCTTGGCAGTCTGTTTACTCTCAAGGGTAAGCCAGAAAAAAAAATAAACCAGACAGGAAATTCCATGCATTTGGTAGTGGGTGGGACCCACCATATGGCCAAGTCCCTGCAAATGCCAGAAGGTCAGCATTTTATGGCAGATGCCAACCTCCACTTCAGATTGTCCTCTTTCTTCCCAAGAGTGTCTAGTGTATGTCATTGACAAAGAACCTTCTACTTTTTGTTCATTTGCTTGAAGCTTCTTTGAGCCTTGACCATGGGCTATTCCATGGCTGGGATGGAAGAGAGAGCCACCACTCAATACGACCACATAGAGTGTCAATTGATTTCCTGTTAGAGAACCCTGCATTTAAGGTTGCAGTTCACCATGTCCAGATAGCTCTCTGAGCTCGATGCAAAATGGAGGATTCCCTTTTTGGGGGGAGGGGCTTCCCTTCTCTGCCTAATCTTATTTGGAGAGTATCTCTAAGCTTGGATTCCTGACCTTATTTGGAGAAAGTCTCAGTACAGAGCTCCCTGCAAATGCTGTATGACTCAGCACCGAAGACCCATTGCTCTCTCCTCTTGCCTGTGTGATAATTAGGTGCTGTGTCATGGCCTTCCCTCCTGTAACTCTAAGAACCCTTATGTACCTGACCCCTGGAACAATGAAATGAGCTGTCTCTCTGAAGCTGACTCCTGAAAGTTCTTTCCATCATGCTCTTGGCTGTTCGAATCCTGCTCACCACTTCTCACCCTTGTGGGCTGGTGGTCAATGACTCCTGAGGAAAGGGAGACCTACAATTTCCCGTCTCTGGTACCTACTTGTGGTTTAAAAATACAATGTCCCCCCAAGGCTTATGTGTTTGGACTTTTGGTCTGCATTTGATGGTCTGGCTTGGGAAGGTTGTGGAACCTTTAGGAGTTTGGTCCTAGCAGAAAGAATTGGGTCATTGGTGTGGGGAAGGCTTTGAGGTTTATATTCTGGTCAAGCTTCCTGCTCTGTTTCTTCCATCCAGTCTGAGCATGCTCCTACTGCCATAGCCTTGAGCCATGAGCCTTGCCAACTGCCATGTGCCTCTCCTGCTGCAGTGATGTGAATGAAAATGTCCCCGTTGGCTTATGTATTTGATCGGTTGGTCCCCAGATGGTGGCACTGTTGTGCGTGATTATGGGACCTTTAGGGGGTGGAGCCTTGCTGGAGGAAGCACGTCATTAGGGGTGGGCTTTGAGAGTTTATAACCTTGCCCTTCTTTTCAGTTTGCTCTCTCTGCTTGCTGCCTATGTCTGAAGATGTGATCCGTTAGCTTCCTGCTTCAGCCATCTGCTGTCATGCCTCCTCCAACATTATAGACTCTTTCTTTGGAACTATAAACCAAAATCAGCCCTTTCTTCTGTAAGTCACCTTTGACCATGGTGTTTTATCATGGCGTCAAGAAAGTAGCTGATATACCCACCACGATGGACTCTATCCCCTCCAGTCACACCTGCCTTCCCTTAAGTTGATTTTTGACAGATGTTGGATTATGGTAATGAGAAAGTAGCTGACACAGTGTCTCACTGCCTTTTTGTTGGATGTGACAGTACCCGGTCCCAAAGCCTTCCAGTGTTCTACTCAACAGAGCAAACCTCAGAGGAACTTCAGCTCCACCCCTCTCCCCGCCACTGCTGCATGTCTGTGGACATCCTTAGGCAGTCTGTCTACATCGCTGCAGGACTCTCCAAGCCAACGACAGTCTTCTTGTTGTAACTATGAGTTGATCTCCATTTTATTCCTCAACCATCATTATCACAAGACAGGCAATGAGATGAATAAGCATTAGTGTACTCTTGACATCAAATACTCTGACTTTTAAAAACACTTGCCTGTATGTGAGTATGGGCATCTTGTAAATGTGTATGCACACACACACATGTGCATGTATGTGGAGGCCAGAGGATAACTTCCACTGTGGGCCCTCAGACATTGTATAGCTGGAATTTTCTCCAGTCCTGCCTGGCCCACAGTCAGGACAAATCTCTCTTACCCACCAGTCCCGCAGCTGCTCAGACCCAACCAACTAAACACATAGAGACTTATATTACTTATAAACTGTATGGCCATGGCAGGCTTCTTGCTAACTGTTCTTTTTTTTTTTTTTTTTTTTTTTTGGTTTTTTGAGACAAGGTTTCTCTGTGTAGCTTTGTGCCTTTCCTGTAACTCACTTGGTAGCCCAGGCTGGCCTCGAACTCACAGAGATCCGCCTGGCTCTGCCTCCCAAGTGCTGGGATTAAAGGCGTCCGCCACCACCGCCTGGCGCTAACTGTTCTTATATCTTAAATCAACCCATTTCTATTAATCTATAAGTTGCCATGAGGCTCGTGGCTTACTGGTATCTTAACATCTTCTCATGGTGGCGGCTGGCAGCGTCTCTCTGACTCAGCCTTCCTGTTCCCAGAATTCTCTTCTCTGCTTGTCCCACCTATACTTCCTGCCTGGCTACTGGCCAATCAGCATTTTATTTATACAGAGTGATATCCACAGCAACGTTGCCTACCTTTTCTTTAAGATTTATTTTAATTTTAAAATTATGTGTATATGTGTATGTCTGTGTGTGGGTATGTGCATGTGTGTGAATTCAGGGGCCAGGGGAGTCCAAAAGAGGGAATTTGATCCTCTGGGGTTAGCACTGCAAACACTAGGTTGTGAGATTCCTGGTATGGGTGCTAGGAACTGAACTTGGGTCCTACAGGCAGCACACGGTCTTAACCACTGAATCATCTATCTAGCACCACTCTTCTTGTTTGTTTGCTTTTCAGGTAGGGTCTCACTGTGCAGCCCTGGCCTACAACTCGCTACATAGACCAGGCTGACCTTAAACTCACAGAGAACTGCCTGCCACTGCTTGCTGAGTGCTGGGATTAAAACAGGATTCCCTCATTGACCTGGGCCTTGCCAAGAAGACTAGGCTGCCTGGCCAGTGAGCCCTAGGTTTTCTCTTGGTTCTACCTCCCCAGTGTGGGGATTATGAACGTATGCCTGGCATTATTTTAAAACATGGCTTCTGGGGATCAAATTCAGGTCCCTGTGCTTACAAAGTAGTTACCAACTGAGCCATCTCCACAGCTTATCATAATTTTTATGAAAGCTTCATAGAAGAACTAGGGACTAGCTTGGGATGGAAATGCATTGTCTTGCAAGACATGATTCATAGATTTGAGGGCAGAAGTTTGATCTCTTTCATCCTCAGAATATTATATTCTCTGGTCTAAAGATTTCTGTGGGATTCCAGAATATGAGGAGACCAACAGTATTGCTTCATCTTAAAGCTGCCGAATTTCAGGGCTAGGAGATGGCTCAGTGGGTAAAGGGTTTGCTTTGTAAGTATAGAGACCTGATTTTAAATTCCCAGAATCCATGTAAAAAGTTGAGTGCAGGGCACACATTTGCAATCCTAGAACTGGGGAGGCAGAGACAGATGGATCTATGGAACTTCCTGGGCTGTGAGCTAAGGTGATGAGCTCCATGTTCAATGGGAGAGCCTGTCTCAAAAAAAACCAAAAAAAACAAAAACAAACAAATAAACAAAGGTAGAAATTGAAAATTGAATGGAAGAAGCCATTCCACCATCAACTCCTGGCTTCCACATGTGCCCACAGGAGTGAGCATACTTGCACACACACACACACACACACACACACACACACACACACACACACACACACACGACACTGTATTTCTTGTCAGCATTACCTTCACCGTTTCAGTGGAGGAACTAGAAGAGTTCGCATAGACCAGGGGTTTACCAGAAGTCACGCAACAATCCTTGATGACCATAGCGCTCACGTGGCACCTGTTCTCTGCCACACCACTCCACTTTGGTTAATGTTTTGCATAGAATTAACCACCATCAACGGCCTAACTTGAAACTAGTGTGAAATGGCTCATGTAACATTAGACAAGGTGAAATTTTCAGACAGCTTAGTATCTCAGGGGGCAATTTAACACTTCTTAATGATAGAAGGCTTCCAGAAAGACTGAGTTGTCTTGTGTGTGAACCAAACAGATGGCCCTTTCACTTGGTCTACACAAAGGGTCACATGCCCATGGAATTCCCAGCACTATTGTGTCTCTGAAATCTATACTTTGCAAGCCATGGTTTGAGGGTTTCCATTGAGTTCTCACCCAACAAACCATTTTTACCCATGTGTCATTTGAGACACAGCAATTTGTATGTTAATTGTCCCGAGCCTGTGAAAAGATGGTATCACATGCCAGGCGTGCAGGAACCCCTTACTGGAATCTATGTCTGCAGAGACGTAATTCCCCTTCTTATCACTGACTTCTCATGCCACCAAAAGGTACCTACAATATTCTACCCTCACAGGGAGACAAATCAAGGAGAATGTGGAGGAGCTAGACATGTGTTGGTCCATTTTTATTTTTGCTATAGCCAACAAGTAATTGAAATGTACCTTACATGACGTATTTCTTTTTTGTAGGAAATCAGTAACAAATAGGCCATGCTGTGGCAAGCCTGAGGTGTCACCTCACTATAGCACTTCCTACCATGTAGATTACTATGTGAGAAAGATTAAAACTACAGAAAGGAAGTCAATGAACCACTGGTAATAGCATCAAGTAGGGCCGAACCTGTTAATGTGCATGTGTGTTCTTAATTATATTTGCATAGATCATTTTACCATAAGAACACATGAGCAGCATGAGGTCTGTTTGTTTGGGTTACCCACTGAGGTCAAGATAGTCATGTGATTTTATATTTCCTTATAACACACAGACTTCTTTGATAATGCCATCTGCAATGTCAGTGCAGAGTCTCATCTTTGGTACTAATTCTCTTTCCTGATTATAGAGGGAAAAGAAAGACAAAGGAATGTGGGTGATCAATGTAACACAATTCTTATGGCTGCAATAATTCTTTAAAAAAGACACTAGATTGGTAGTTTAGAACCATGGAATTTTTTGAGGACATAATCTATATGATTTAGTGTCCGTGAGAAGCCATTTATTAGCTATTTTCCTTGTTAAAATTTCTGAAACTAAGTCATAGTGTGTTTCCTTGGAAGCCATGAAAATGACTGGTTTGATATTTTCATGTTGGCTTGTCAGGGATTGACCACAATTCCCACACTAATATGCTCAATGATTTAAATCATCAGTTCACCTACTATTTATTGAGTTCCTAACTTTTGTGTTAGATATTCTGCACACTGGCAAGGTGGACAGCCAGGATCTCTGTGGACACAGAGAGAACTTTCTAGTTTAGACAGCAGATCCATAGTGATTTCAGTCAACCTTGGTTCCCTCTGTGTTTGTTAGCGTGCACAGAGAGTGATCATATGTTGTTTCTAGTTCTTAGAGAATTTCATATATTGTGTTTTGATCATATCCACCCTACCCCAATTCCTCCCAGATCCACTCCTCCTTCACCACCCACCCAACTTATTGTCCTTTTAAAAAAACTCATCAAGTTCAATTTGTGCTGCCTGTATACCGTTGGATGTGTGTCCTTCCACTGAAGCATGATCAACCCCCAAAGAGCTTCACCCCTAAGGAAAATTAACTCTCCCTCTCCCAGCAGGTATCAGCTGCCATTAGCTTGGCTAGGGGTGGGGCTTCATGCTCCCATCCTGTCTTTGTGAATTTTATCTAGCTTGACCTTGTACATGTCACATGTGTGCAGTCTCAACTGCTGAGTTCTTGTGTGCAACTTCTCTGTCATATCCAGAGAATACCTTTTATTTGTAGTCATTCTCTGTGTCTTAACAATCTGGATAGAGTACAATGATTCCTGAGCCTTGAGAGCAGAAGGTATGAGACAGATGTCTCATTTAAGACTATACATTCCACAGTCTCTAGTCTCTACAACTTGATGCAGTGTAGGGCATCTACAATAATCACCCTATACAGAAAAGGAAGCTTTTCTGATGAGGGTTGAAGAGATACACTCATCTATGGGTAAAAGAATTAAGTCATTAGGAGTCAGTTTAATACTTTGTCTATTTAGTAAAATATTAGTATTAGGTTCTCCCTTAAGGCCTATGACCTGTCTAGCCACAGGTTCTTGGCTCATGTATCAGTGCCAGAAATGGGTTTAATTTGTGCAGCAGGACTTAAATCCAAGTGGAAAGTAGTTGGTTACTCCCATGCCATCTGTGCTCTATTGCATCATGGCCTTGTCTTGTTAGGCCAGTTGTCATTGTAGTTTACAAGGCTCACAACTGAATAAGATTAATGATTACTTTTGTTTTCTGGTAGTGTGCATAGCAACTTCCAGACTATGATGCTGGCCAGTAGAGATGAAGCGTCCATGTTCACTACTAGCTTGATTTCTCTGTGTTCTATGACTCAAGAATGTGGTGTCCTCAGCAATAGATGTCTTGCGGTTGAGTTCTGGAGGGAAATGAAGATCATTGGCAATAGCCTGTAATATTTGGGGTTCTATGGAATCTTGATGACCAGCAGCTCTGAGAGAGAAAACCCTTTCCTGCCACTGGGCTTCTTATTTGTTGACTTGTGATTTCAGGTAGGGCTATTGTTGCCCCAGGATATGGTGACTCCATTTAAACTTTTTATATATGTGAATGCGTATATTTTAGGAAGCTTCCATATGACTTTTTATAAATGTCTTTATAGTTATTTGTCTTCCCCATATTCCCTCCTCAACCACGGCCACTCATCCCCCCATTTACCCATTTTATCCATTTTCCCCGTTTGATCCTTTTTACCACTGCATTCTATTTACCATCCCTTAAAAATCTTCTCCCCATGGCTCTTTACTAATGTCTTGACCTCTGTGGGTATTCCAAATGGACCACATATATCTGAAGGTTCAAAGCTAGCATCCACAAATAAAAGAAAACATTCAAAGTTTGTCATTCTCGGTGTGTCTTAGCATTACTGAGAACAATGGTTTCCAGCCCCATCCATCATCCATTTACCTGTGAATTTCATAATTCTCTTTTTCTTAACATCTGAGTAATATTCCATGGTATAAACATACCACATTTTTAGTATCCACTACAGTTGATGGGCATCTAGGTTAGGTGTTTCCGTTTCCTGGCTATTGTGAATAGCACATCAATGAACATGGATGAGCAAGGATCTCTTTAGTAGAATATGGAGTTTTTAGGGTATATGCTCTAGAGTGACATGGCTGGGTCATGTGGTAGATCTATTTATGGGGTTTTTTTGAAACCTCCGCACTGACGTCCACAGTGGCTGCACCAGTTTGCACAGCCCCCCCCCCCCCCCCCCCCCCCCCCAAGTGTCCCCTTCCCCCACATCCATCCCAGCACTGGTGTCGTCCCAGCATTTGTTGTCCTTTTATATTTTCAAACCTTAGTCATTCTGATTGGGGTGAGATGAAATTTCAAAGTAGCTTGAATTTGAATTTCCATGATGGCTAAAGATGTTGACCATTTCAAAAATGATTCTCATTTTTGGAGCACTCTGATTAGGTCCATACCTTTTTAAAAATGGGGCTGTCTGAGGTAACCCAGACCCAAGAAGACAAACATGGTATGTACTCATTCATAAGTGGACAGTAGATGTAAAGCAAAGGATACCCAGGCTACAACCTACAGCTCCAGAGAAACTAGTTAATAAGGAGGACCCTAAGAGGAACTCATGGATTGCCCTGGGAAGGGGAAATAAATGAGATCTCTGGGGAAACTGGGATGCCTGAACTGGCCTTCTCCTGTAATTAGATTGGTGACTACCCTAATTGTCATCATAGAACCATCATCCAGTAGCTGATGGAAGCAGGTGCAGAGATCCACAGCCAAACATTGAGCCTAGCTCCGGGAATTCTGTTGAAGAGCGGGAGGAGGGATTATACAAGCAAGGGGTTGGGTCAAGATCATGATGCAGAAATCCACAGAGACAGCTGACCTGAGCTTGTGGGAGCTCACAGACTATGGGGAGCTAGGGAGCCTGCATGGGACCAACCTAGGCCCTCTGCATGTGGGTGACGGTTGTGTTGATTGGTCTGTTTGTGGGGCCCCTAGCAGTGGGACCAGGATCTGTCCCTGGCACATGAACTGGCTTTTGGAACCTATTCCCTATGGTGGGATGCCTTGCTCAGCCTTGATGCAAGGGGGAGGAGTTTAGTCCTGCCTCAACTAGATATGTCATTAATTGTTGACTCCCATGGGATGCCTTACCCTTTCTGAGGAGTGGATGGAGGGGGGTCAGGGGGGTGGGGGTGGTAAGAAAGGAGGTGGGAGGAGGGAAAAAGAGAAAAGGAGGGAGGAGAAACTGTGGTTGATATGTTAAATAAATTTTTAAAAAATACAAAAAAAGGGAAAATTGGGCTGTTTCCTTAGGGTTTAGTTTTTGAATTCTTTGTCGTCCAGATGCTAATTCTCTGCCAGATGTCTAGCTGTTGAAGATCCCATTCTGTAGGCTGCCTTCACTCAAGTGGTGGTGTCCTTTGTGGTCCAGAAGTCTTTTAGGTTCATGAGGTTTCACTAATGGTTTGTCTTACTGCCTGCACTTTTGAATGAACTCCAGCCTATTTCCTGCTTTCCCTCTACCAGATTCAGGGAATCGGGTTTTATGTTGAGGCTCTTGGCTCATTGGAGTTGAGTTTTGGGCGGGAAGAGAGACAGAGATCAAGCTTCATTGTTTTATGAGTAGCTGTCTAGTTTGACCAGCACCACTTGTTGAAGACGCTGTATTGTTTTCCAGTGTGTTCTGTTGGCTTCTTTGTAAAAATCCGGTGGCTGAAGGAGCATGGGCTTTGATGTGGGTCCTCAGTTCTATTCCATTGATCAATTTGTCTGTTTTTATACCAGTACCATACTGTTTTTATTACTATAGCTCTGTGAATATCATAATACAGGGAACATATCTCAATGTACTAAAGACAATATACAGCAAGCTCATAGCCAACATGTCTCTAAACTGAGAAAAGCTCAAAGCATTGCCACTAAAATCAGGACCAATCTGAGAGTTCATTCAGAATCCGATAGTCCATTTGGCATCTCCATTTATTTGTATCTCTATTCCCACGGAGGAGATATGCATATCCTTTCAAAACATTTTATGTTTTAATTGTGTGTGTGTGTGTGTGTGTGTGTGTGTGTGTGTGTGTGTGTGTATGTGTGTGTACATCTAAGTATACGTACCTGCAAAAGCCGGAAGAGGGAATTGTATCCCTGGGAGTTGGAGTTACAGGCAGTTGTGAGGCACCTTATGTGAATGATTGGAACTGAACTTGGGTCCTCTGCAAGAGCAGCCAATGCTCTTCCTCACCAAGCCATCCCTCCGCTTCTAAATTGTCTTTAGCAGATGGGTGAGTGTTCGGTTACTCCCATGCTCTTAAGCTGTGGCTTGTTTTCTTTTTCCCTCTCTGAGTCCTCCTTCTCCTCCTCCTCTTCCTTCTTTTTTTTTTTTTTTTTTTTTTTTAGACGATTGTATCTGATGATTAATAAAAGCCTACAGCCTTCCCTGTTCCCTCAGTGGAAATAATTCCTCACTGATAAGAGGCCTTATCTCCGCGGTCACTGGGATCTCAGCAGTTGTGTTATGATTTGTCCTTCAAGCCCACAAGTGCTAAAATCATGTCCCTGCTGGGTGGAACCATCTTTCTTTCTTCTGGCAAAAGACCAAGAAAACATAAGCAGAATTAAATGCTTCTTAAACATAAGTCTTTAGGAATGTAGTTATATAGAAGATGGTTTTTGTTGAACTGTTGGCACAAAATCAAAACTGATTTAAGAATGAAACTCTTTGCTGTATTAGTTATCTGTTGCTAAGGAGGAAATTACACCCCAGGGGAGAAGCTTGAACAACAATATCAGCTACAGCAAATCTCCATGCCATAGTGTCTTTGTAGCAGGAGTTCTAGAGTGCTTTACTTAACTGAACTGGTCCAATGTCTCATTAAAAGATGTAGATGCTCTTGTTAGATGAGTTGCTAGGAAACTCAACAGAAGCAGAGTGATCCGTTTCCAAAATGATGTGCTGCCATGATCCCATGTTCCTCCCATGCTCATGTGCTCCCATGATCCTGTACTCCTGTGGCTGGCAAGTTTATGCTGGCTTCAGTTCCTTGCCATATGGACATCTCTCCAGATCTTCAGTACTTAGGACAGGGCTGACCTCCTACTGAGAGTACTCAGAGATGGAGAAAGGTGGGGTGTGGGGATGTCTGGCTCACCTAGACATCCTAGCATGTAGAGCTTACCTAGCATGTACAAAGTCAAAGCCTTGATCTTCAGAACCACATAAGCCCCAAGGTTGCACAAACCTGTAATCTCAGCACTACAGAGGTGAAGGCAGAGAGAACAGGAGTTCAAAGTCATCCTTAGTTACATAGCAAGTTTGAGGCTAGAAGGAGCTATAAAGAAGAGATAGACTCAGAGAAAGCAGTAGTTGGGGGGAAGGAGAGATTGGGGGAAGGAGAGGGAGAGAGAGACTAACTCTACAAGCCTGTGAGACTCTGACATCTTTAAACAGGTTATTCCTATCTGGAGTGGGAAAGGCATATAAAGATATGTTAATACCAGGAGGATAGTACTTGGTAAAATCTGTTTTGGAGTCTACCTATCATAGTCTACTTTTGCCTCTAATGCTTTGAATGCAGATTATACTCCCTTATCCTCAAGAACTTCATACTCATCTATCCAATGCCATCCCATCATCCCATTAGCACTGTTGAAAGTCTTGAATCTTGTATAAAATCAGGTACACATATATGCATATACATACACATGTACACACACATGCATGTGCACATACATACACACACAAATACCTCCTTGGGTACTGACTTGTAAAGTACTAATGCTCTGAATCTAAATACTTGAGAACTAAAAAGACATCCACTCCTGCATTCAGAGGGGATGCAGGGTGACTGCTAGAAGCATTCATTCGTAAGGAAGAATATGCAAAGCACATAGAAGTCAGTAGACCAGGTAAATTCCAAATCACCTCCACCACAGTTCAATGGTTCTTTAATTAGGACTCAGGGAGTGAGGATAACTCCTTGCAAATTGGATCTACTTCTGAGCTCTTGGCGATGCCTATGAGTCACTCAAAGTGCT
This sequence comes from Peromyscus melanophrys, assembly GCA_902168415.1. Classification (NCBI taxonomy): domain Eukaryota; kingdom Metazoa; phylum Chordata; class Mammalia; order Rodentia; family Cricetidae; genus Peromyscus; species Peromyscus melanophrys. The sequence goes on along the minus strand of CABHPR010156510.1, from coordinate 59,693 downwards.
TTCTATATAACTTGTGTCTCCTGTTTACAGGAGCCCCATTTTCTTGGTCTGCCATGGCTGGGAGAGTTACAAGGATCCATAAACCTCTTTTCCTCACGTTCTTTCCATTCCAATATCTACTTTTTAAAAATGGTTTTCTTTTAGCCTGTCTGCGTCCTCTTGTACTTTGGCATTAACACCAAGAACAAAGTAGGTGTCATCTTTAACAGTTCATTTGTAAATTTTCCCAGGTAGACGAGAGGGGTGTTGGAGAGGCCTTCTACTTTCCACATGCCTACAGATAATGATGCTTTGAATGCGGCCACAACGCAGCAGGCGTTCCTTCTTCTCCACTTTCTTCTAAACCATCCCCAGTTTCCACTTGCAGGCTCTGGGAGCCAGCAGAGTTTGTCAGGCACTCTGGGACATTCTTCTCCAAAGTCCTCTGACTTCTGCAACCCAGATCTTTTGTCTTTTTTGTTGTTGTTGTTGTTGTTGTTATGTGTGTTTCAAAGACCACCTATTTTTAAAAGTAATTTTTGCTATGGCAACACTCTACTTCTTGGTATGAAAAAAAATCTTTCTTACTTATCCATGAAATCTCACAAGTGACTCCAAATCCTAGTGACTTAAACAACAATGAGGTGTCACCATTGCAGCACTTTGGTGAATTTTGGAGTGGTCTGGCCAGCTCACACAGGCTTAGGATTTCAGCACAGTTGCCCTTGTCCAAGAGATTAACTTGCTTGGAGTTGCTTCCGAAATGGCATCTTCACAAGGCCTCTCAATTCATGCTCCATGTTGGAGGAACTCTCAGTTTTCATGACCCACCTGATTGTCCCATGGCATGGCAGCCCATACTTCATTGAATGAGTGTTTCAAGAGAAATGGCAAGTTTTTCCTGATCTAGTCCCAGGAGTGACACTCTGTCGTACCTAAAATTTTCTGTTGGTGACACAGGTCAGTCTTATTCACATTTGTAGAGGCAGGAGGTTGACATCTGGTATCTTCCTCAATCACTCTTCCCCTTATATTTTTTAAGATCATAAAATATTATGTGTATGTCTGTATGAATGTATATGCATGTTTGTACAGTGCATGCAGAGGTCAGAAGTTGTTGGGTCCCCTGGAGCTGGAGTTACAAGTAGTTGTGAGGCCCCTGACATGGGTTCTGGGAACTGAACTCAGATTCCCTGCAAGAGGAGTATGTACTCTTAACCACTGGGCCATCTCTCTAGCCCCTCTCCACCCTTTTTTTTTTTTTTAAAGACAGGGTCTCTCACTGGACTTGAAACTCACTGATTCTGATAGACAGGTTGGTCAGTAAGTCACAAAGATCTTCCTGTCTCTACTTTCCAGACATTGAGATGCATTACTATGCCCAACTCTCCCCTATAGATCCTGGGCAATCAAACTCAGGTCCTCATGTATGTGGCATGCACTTTACTGAGCCATCACCCTAGCCCCAAAGCCAGACTTCTAATCACCATGCCACCACATGTAGTTGGCTGCATCACTTAAGGCAGTCTTTCAAACAGCTATAAAAAATACACCTGAAATGAAAAGCTGCAAGGCACTGGTTGCCTTGTTCCATCCATAAATCTATTATCCAGAAATAGAACTTACTTGAGATTCAAAGTGGTTTCCTGCTGACCTTTGAAATACATTGAAAGTTGCAATAAAACAAAATGATCTTAAAATATTAACAGACCAGAAGTAATTAAATGGCATAGGTAGTCATTAAAATTGAGAGCGAAGCTTCCGTTGGTAAATCCTTTCTGTTAGCCAAGAACAACAAGGTCTAGGGCTTGGGTAAGGCTTGTTAGTTCACCACCCCCTCTTTCCTTACTTAGCTTACAGCTCTTTTTTTTCCTGGAGGGTAGTGGGTCTGAAAATTGCCCATTCTGTTTAGAGAAGAGGAAAACCCCCATCAAATGTTTTTCCCCTTGTCTCCAAAATGACAGTAGAAACTCTGTTGAGCTTTGGCATCCTCATCCACACAGCCTTGTAAAAGTGGTTAGCATAGGCCCTCAGTGAACTTTAGAGCTTGGTGAGCTGAGAAGCTAACTTGGTCAATAAGGCACTTACAGCACATGCATGGTGATCCAAGTTCAGATCCCCACACCCATGGAAAACACTGGGTATGGTGGTATGCACCCATCCTCCCAATGCTAGGGGGATGGAGGCAGGAGGATCCCTGGAGATAACTGGCCAGAAAGTCTAGCAAAATCAATGAGCTCCAGGTTCAGGGAGAGTCCCTGCCTCAAAAATTAAAATGGAAGGTGATACAGGAAGACACTTTAACATCAGCCTCTGGCTCCTACATGTAAACAGACACATATGTACCCATGAACAAGTACACATGGACATACCCCACCCCCTATAGGCAGAAGTTTCTGTCCTACCAACCACTCCCAAATACCCCAGCAGCTGCTTCTCAAATAATTGACTCAGAGGCTTAATATTAATTATAAATGCTTGGCTGGTAGCTCAAGCTTATTACTAACTAGCTCTTATGCTTAAATTAACCCATAATTCTTATCTATGTTTAGCCACATGGCTTGGTACCTTTCCTCAGTCTGACATTCTCATCTTGTTTCCTCTGTGTCTGGCTGGTGACTCCTGACTCTGCTCTTCCTCTTCCCAGAATTCTCCTAGTCTGGTTGCTCCACCTATACTTCCTCCCTGACCACTGGTTAATCAGTGTTTTATTAAACCAATTTGATTGACAACTCTTTACAGTGTAAAGAGCATTATCCCACAGCAAACCCCAGATGTCATGTGAGTATAGTTGATTCACACAATCCTGAAAATCAGCCAAGAGCCAGGACCTCAATACTCTGGAGAAATTTGGTATAAATTGAGTGATAGGTTGACCTCTGACCTCCATCTGGCCTTTTATCTCTGGAGCTGCTCAATCAGAGGGAAGCAATTTGTGGACAAGGAGGAAAGCATGTCTCCAAACCCATGACCCTGGAATCCATGCCCTGAGATCACTATTTATGGTGCCAGGTTTTTCTCTGCTGAAAACCTGTGTTCCAGGAGTAGTCCTAAAGATCTAAAGATCGAGGAGGAGGGGCTCAGTATTAGAGATAGTTCACCTCCAAACACAGTCATTTTAATGTGAGGAGAGGATCTCTGGGGGAAACAAAGTGAGGACAGGGGGTCCGTGAGCATTCTTTCCACAGTGTTGGTCTTTTAATGAGATAGGCTCCTGCGCCCGTGTTTCCACATTAAATTCTGATAAAAGGATCACTTTTCCCTTTTACAGTGTCTGTCTTGACATGCACAATTGTTAGTTCATCAGAGGAAAGACAGATCTGGACTCATGTCCCCTGTCCATAATTAGTTTTAAGTATTTTTGACAGTCCAAGAATATTTGTCATGGCTTAAAACTTTTCACGGTGATGGCTAATCTTGGTTGTCAACTTGACACATCTTGCCAAATAGGGAACCTCATTGAATAATTGTCTCCATCAAATTGGCTTATGAGCATGTCTGTGGGGCACTTTCTCCATTGCTAATTGACATGGCAGGGCCCAGCTCACTGTGGGCAGAGCTGCTGTATGCCTAGGTTGTATAAGAATGCAGGCTGAATATGCCAGTAACTGATATTCCTTTACAGCCTCTGGTCCTGCCTTGAGTTCCTATCCTAACTTCCCTTCCTGATGGACTTTGCCAAGTTCTCTGTGACCTTGAGTTGTCCCTGTTTCTCAGTGGACCCTTGTCCTCTGGCCACGATGTGCTCAGGCCAGCCCTTTGCACCCAAGAGCCAGGTTTCTAGTCTTTCTGCTCCATCTTACTGTCTGCCCCAGCCCCAGTGCCAGTCTTGCTGTTAAGCTCCAAATCCACAAAAATCTACTTAAGATGCAATCCCACCTCCAGGCCTGGCCTCTGCCTTTGGCATGGACCACTAGCAGGGAGCCTCCTGTCCCAGTTCAGTGTTGTTTCTGGGAGGTTCCAAATCCCATTTGCATGTGGATTTTGCCCCCGAGCTCCATAAGGCTGCCTCTGTCTTGCATGCTAAATTACCAATAGCCTATTTCCCTCAGGAGTTGGAGTGTTGCACCCACCCCTGCACAAAGTGAAGGAGGCCATGTGGCATCCTCTGTAGATTCTTTCTAGAAAGAAAACACCGCTCTACTTGGGGTGGTCCCGCTCACCTGTTTCTTGCTCTAGGTAAGCATTGTCCGTGCCAGCTGTTTCGAATCTTTTGTCTCTTCTGATGGTGGCAAGTTCAGGACATGGCACTAGGGTAGTTAGTGCCACATTCTAAAGCCACCACACCATATCTTCAGAGACATGGCTCATGTCTTGTTTCAGGACCTTGAGGCTCTTCTAGAAGGTGCACCCATGGGTGCAGGGAACAGGAAGGGGTTATTGAGTATCTCAAAGTAGTGAAAATAGAGTGTAGCATCTTCCTCTGTGATTTTAAACATGAGACCACATGGGCAAGGGCATTGTAGCTGCGCCACTGGCTGCCTGTGTCCTGGGGCGACTTATTTCCTGTGCTCCATCTTCTCCTCTGTGAATTTCGAGCCACTGGCCCACCATTTTCACTTTGTAAGGACTGTCCCATTATGGAGGTGGGTCCTGCAGGAACGAGAATGCAGTAAGGAATCTGAGCTGCAGATTGTCACTGTAAGTAAAAGTTATGATTATCCCACAGTGTCTGGTAAATCAATTTGCACTGTTTGTATTGCAATAGTTATCAATGTTGAAGGGATTTTCATGATCCCAAGTTCTGGTTATTTGGATACAACCAACATACTTATTGAAAATACCTACTAGTAGTTGGCATGCTGGCACACACCTGTAATCCCAGCACTTGGGAGGCTGATGCAGGAGGATCTTGACTTGAAGGCCAAGAACATTCTGAAAGTCTAGAGAAAAGCAAGGCAGGTGGACCAGTAGTGAAAATGAGAATGTCTGCCGTGAGACTCTGTACTTTTCCCACACTTAGCATGTTGGGAAAGTAATATGTGTTCAGTAGAAATCTGCTTTGGGGTTTTGATCTTTTCTTGGGTCATATTATTTCTGGCTACCAGCAAGCATGTGACCAAGAAAGGGACATCGGCATACTGCATGGCTGAATATGAAGTTAGTTGGGCAGCTGTATTTGATGCATTTCCTACTTATGATGGACCTGTTAGGCTGTGACCCCATCATAAATTGTGTAGCAACTACATAAAGTGGGGTTCTCTGGGCACACAACCAGACCCAGCTTAAAGAGGAGCATCAAGGGAGTTGGGGATTCAGTGTGGTGGGGCAGTAGCTCAGTTGGTAAAATACTTGCTTTATAAAAAGAAGGATGTGAATTCAGTCCTGAGAACCCATATCCAAAGCCAGGCACGGTGGCATGTGCTTGTGATCCTTGAGCTAGGGAGACTGAGACAGGAGCATTCCTGGAGCTCATTGTCCAGGGGAGCTAGCCTAAGCAGCAAGCCTCAGGGCAGTGAGAGAGCCCATCTCAAAAACACAAGATGGTCAACTCCTGAGGAACGACACTGGAGGTTGACTGCTAATCTCCTCAGGTGCGCGCACACACACAGACACACAGACACACACACACACACACACACACACACACACACACACACACACACACCAATAGAAAGTCCATCACAAAAGGTCAGGACAAGAGGCAGCTTGGTCTTAGGATACATGAAACCAAGGATAGGAAATGGGGGCCTTGTCTAGGTCAGTGTCCTCTCCATCTCTCCATCTTTCTGACCCTGCCTTTGTCTTTTTCTCTCCCTGGTTGCCTTTCCATATCCAGACTACACAAAAAATAGAACTCATGCTCAGAGTTCCCTGCACTCACTGTGTTCTCTTGATGTCCCAGGCCCTATGGTGGACCACTGGACAGTCTGGGATAAGTGGAGTTGGTTGGTTGGGGACCATAGTGGACTGGTGGCCACAAAGCAATAAGAATAGTCAGACTGGTCCCCAGGGGTGTTGATTCATGATAGACTCTGATGGCCATGCCAGGACTAGGCTGCCTGGAGGCTTGTGAGAACTAGGCAGTGGCTACTGTAATCACACTGGAGATGCTAACTGAGTATTGTCATGGAGAAGCTCTGGGCTAGGCCCAGTTGTAAGTACCTCAATACTCATGGTCATGAAGTAGCCATGGCCTTATTTTCAAGGAACAGGTGAGAAAAACTATGCTCAGAGAGATGGTATCACTGCCCAGATCAGCACAGGGAGGCAAGATTAGAACTCAAGATGCCTGGCTCCAAGGTTCAGGCTTCCAGGCCCTCTTAACAGGTATAGTCTTCCATGCATGGTGGAGAGCTGGACTGTCCTCAGGTTCTTTCTGACTTTAACTTGGCTTCCCAAGACAGAGGCCATCTTTAGCCTCCAGTGTGCAGATGTGAACTACACACCCTCCTTAGTGCTCACTTTGCTCTTGCTTCTGTAGTTCATTTCACTCAGAACCTGCTTCAGCTACTTCAGCTGCCAGATGTGGGATCCATGGCCACACACAACAGCTGTTTTCACAGTTAAACTAACTCTCCAGCAAATCTGTTCCTTTAAAGAAAATGACAAGTTAACTATTGTAGGGAAAGGGGGCCAGCTAAAGAAACCCACCCTGACCCTGGAGCCCAGAACCAGTGAAAGAAACATGGCCTAGATCTGGGCCCTGAGCCAGAGACAGAAACACTTTATCCCTGAACCCAGAATCAAAGAAACATGCCCTGACTCTGAAACCAGTGCCAAAGAAACATACTTTGTCCCTAGAATCAGAACCAGAGAAAGAAATATGCCCTGGCCTTAAGATTAGAGCCAAAAAGCTAAGAAAGACCAGTGAAAGAAACAGTTTGGCTCTGAAATCAGGGCCATCTCTGCCCTTAACCCACAAAACTAACTAACCCCTGAGCAGAAAAAACTAACCAATCCCTAGACAGAAAGTCTTCTCCCTGGAGAAACTCCACCCCTATGAGATCCTATATAAACCACCCTGCCTGTTCAGGTGTGGCCTCTTCTTTCCCACCCCAGTAGAGGCAGCCACTCTCCTGGACTCCTCTTTCCCAAATAAATCTCTTTCTCAAAAAAGTCTTGGTTGTGAAGATCTTCATTTGCTGGTGCAGAGAAGAAGAACCTTGCTAAGATGTCCCTTAGCAGACTGAGCAGAAAAAACCTTGCAGAGATGTTCCCTTAAGAGGCTGAGCACGGTAGAGCTGAACAGAAGAACCTTGCTGGGACATCCCTTAGTGGGGCTGAGCAAGGTAGAGCTGAACAGACGAACCTTGCTGAGATGTCCTTTAGGGGACTGAGCAAGGTGGAGCAGAAAAAGTAACAACTTTTCGACTGAGCTGGAGCTGGAGGAGATTGCTACATTTCTGCAGGGATTTCCCCTTTAGCAGAGTGAAGCAAAAGAAGCAACATCATGGGCTGGAAAAGAAGTGGAGCCCTGCTGGGAAGCCCCCTTAAGGGGGTCTGAGAAAAGCTCAGCTATAGCAGCTCTCCAGGAGAGGAGCAGGATTGCTATATTCTGCAGGGAGACCATCCCTAACCACACCCCAACTCCAGGTATTGCCTGACTCTCCTGAGCAGTCTTGATACCTTTTCCTTCAGAGCTGAGCTGTCCGAGCAGCTCAAGGAATTGCCTGACTCCCCTGAACAGTCAGGATAACTTTCCTTCCAGAGCTGAGCTATCCCATTGCTGTTCCAGCTGCTGGAGCTGTCCTAGCAGCTCAAAGTGTCACCTGACTCCCCAAACAGTCAGTATACCTTTCCCCCAGAGTTACAACACTCGCTTACAACTATGCTGGCTGTGTGTGTGTGTGTGTGTGTGTGTGTGTGTGTGTGTGTGTGTGTGTATAGTAAATGTGTGTAGAGGCCAGAGGACAACCTTAGATGTCATTGCCCAGAAACCATCCAACTTGTTTTTGAGGTCCTAACCTGGAACTTCCAAGTAAGCTAGCAGCAGCCTCAGTGACCCATTTATCTCTCCTCCCCAGTGCGGGGATTACATGTGCACACCAACACACCTTACATGGTTTCTGAGTGTGAACTCTCATGCTCATGCTTACAGCACAAGCACTTTGCTGACAGCTATCTCCTAGACCAGTTCCTTGATTCTAGGGGTTTGTTCTATTACCTATTTAAAACAATTTAAATTTCTATTTTAGTGTCTTTCATTTAGTGTATATGTGCAAGTGCAAATGTGTGTGTGTGTGTGTGTGTGTGTGTGTGTGTGTGTGTGTGTGTGTGTGCATGTCATGAGGCATGCATAGAAGTCAGAAGACAGCTTGCAAGAGAAATTCTCTCCTTCCACAATGTGGGTACTAAGGTTAAATTTAGGTCCCTTCCCCATCTTACCATAAGAGAAATCCCAGTTATAAAGTCTGCAGTATACTCCTTATCTTGCAATCCCCTGCCTCACAATTTGTTTTCAAACTGCAGTAGAATGCACATAGACAAATTTCCTGTTCTAACCTCTTAGAGAGCACAGTTCAGCAGTGTTTAGTTCATTCACTGTGTGTATCCATCACCATAACTCTTCCCTGAATATTCTTATCATCCCCCAAAGGAAACCCTTTATTTATTAAGTACTGAGCAGTCATTCCCCTTTCTTCCAGCCAGACTCCCTGGAATCTGCTAATGTTTTGGTTCCACTATTTGCCCATTATGGACAGTTCTTGTACATGGATCTTTTGGGGGGTTGACTTCTTTCACTTAGCTTAGCGTTTCCAAGTTCATTCACATGGTGGCATGGATGTGTACTTTATTCCCTTTGTATGGCTGAATAATGCTCCTCTGAATGGATATACCAGATTGTGTTTACCCATCCACTAATTCATGGGCAATGAATGAGTAGTTTCCAGCTTTGGCTATGTTAACTAATGCTGTTGTGACAATTCACAGGCAAGTGTTTGCTCAAACACCTTTCTCCAATTCCTTTGATTATATACCTAAGAGTACATTGCCCTTTCATATGGAAATCCTATATTTATTTCTTGATCCATTGCCAAACCTTCTCCCACAGCAACATATGAGGGTTCTGACCTCTCTGCATCCTCATCTCTAGCAGAATGAGTTTTATTATAACAACGGGAAGGAAAAAAGTCTGAATTATTTCAGCTTCATTTATTTAATGTGATCCCATTAAAACAAGAACTGGAAACGGGTGAGCATTTTAATGCAAAATATATCATAGCTTTTGAGATTTGTGAAAAGCAAAGGTTGTTTAACACATGGGGATAAATTTGGTCATTAGTTCGTATCTATGGACCATATAAATAACAAGATCATAAAATCCATGGAGCTGCTAGTGGCTCTTCCCCATGACATGATTCATCAGGCATATTTTTCTATAAAGCCCATCTCAATGACATCTGGACTCATCTGCATAAAATGAGCATTTGAGGTCATACCATCATTACATCACATTCTGTGCTCCATCTGACCCATAAAAGCAGAAGTGGGGTGCTTCTGAACACATTAAGAAATTTTATGCATGTCTTCTATTTTTTTAAATGACATGGAATGTTGGGACTTGGCATTATTTCCCTTCTATCAAGCTATGAATGTACCATCCATATCAAAAGCCTAAATAAGTGCTCATTAATGTTCAGGGAGATTCAGAAAACAGTTCAGATAAATAAGCTGCTTAAGAAGCCTGTTTCTGCAGATTTGTGGACCAAGATAACACACAACAGATTGAATGTCATTTCACATTCAGTAGAATCAACCAAGTAAACTGGATTTTATGACCTCATTTCCTAACCTCAGGTAGGGAGGAATAGTGTCTGGGGCTCTCCAGTCTCTAATCCATCATACATTTTAAGAACAGCTTTATTTAGTTGAGGGTTTTATAGGGCAAACAGAGAACATGTGTATGACTTCCCAATTCTATGATGACAAGGGAAGGGTGGGGACAGACTGGAGTGCCTTTCTCTTTCATGCCTCTATTTATTTGTTCTGATATGCAGTGGTTAATGTCAGTAACATGGTGTCCTGGTTTGAATGAGAATGGCCTCTCCATAGGCTCAAATATATTAATGCTTGGTCCATAGTTGATGAAACTGTTTGGGAAGGATTAGGAGGTGTGGCCTTGTTGACCTTGTTGAGGGAGGTGCCTCATGCTGGGAGATCAAGGTGTGAACTCTCTGCTAGTGCTCCAGTTCCATGCCTGCAGGGGCTGCTGTCATGCTTCCTGCCATAATGGTCATGGAATCTAGCTCTCAGGAACTGTGATTCCCAAATTAAATACTTTCTTTTATAAGCTCTCTTGGTCATAGTGCCTTGTCATGCAATAGAAAAGTAACTAAGACATGTGGTGATGAACTGAGAAAGCACTATTATTGTCCCCATGGAATTGATAGCTTCTGGTGAGTTTTATGAGGTGTCACAGTTGTATTTTGCAGTTACCTGTGGCTACATAACAAAGCACCCCAAAAGTGAGTTATACTAATTAGTATGTATTTATGCTCTCAGTTTTGTGAGCCATGGATTGGGATAGGAGACAGAGACACAGCTCAGTTCTACTCTCCATGGACAGGACTGCATTTAGGGTGACTTGGATGAGGTAGGTGGATGAGACCTTGCAGATGGAATATCCATATGATTCCTCATGAACATGAATATGGATTCCTCACCTCTTCTCTTTGTTGTATCTTCTGTCATTGAATGTTCTTATTTTTCTGTCTTTGTTTGTATGTGTGTCTGTGTGACTGTATGCCGTATGTGTGTGCCCATTTATAGAGGCCAGAAGAGGGCATCAGATCCCCTGGCGCTGGAGTTACAGTTTTGAACTGCCAGACATGGAAGCTGGAAACTAAACTCAGAGTCTTGGCAAAATCAACAAGTTCTCTTAACCACTGAGTTATTTCTCTTGCCCTGCCAGATAGTTTTCCACCCACCTGTCTGGCACCTGGGATGAATGGATAGGTGAATGAGTAGATGGATAAGTCAGTGGGTAGATGGGTGAGTGGGTGGATGAATAGGTGGGCAGGTGGGTGGTGGATGGATAGGTGGGCAGGTGGATAGGTGGATGGATGGGTGGATAGAAGGAAGGATGGGTGGGTGGTGGATGGATAGGTGGGCAGGTGGATAGGTGGATGGATGGGTGGATGGGTAGGTAGATGGATGGATAGGTGAATGGTGGATGGATAGGTGGGTGGGTGCATATATGGATAAATGGATGGGTAGATGGGTAGGTGAATGGGTGAGATGAATAGATGGATAGTTGAATGCATGGATGGATAGATGGGTGGAAGAACAGACAGCTTCAGCTGCCTAAATATCTCCCCCTCTTTCCATGCAATCTGTATATGTGGGTTTCTTGGAGAAATATAGTCTCCGATTGCTCAAGTGTCGTGTTAGTTGTGTGTCGCTGTGACAAAACACCTGAGAATGAGGTAGGAGTAACTTACTTTGTCTCACAGCTGCCGAGTATAGTACCTCATGGTGGGAAGACGCAACAGCAAGGGCTTGAGATGGATGGTCCCATTGCATCTACAGTCAGGAAGCAGAGTGATGAACACTGCTGCTCAACTCGGTTTTTTCCCCGTTTTACATTACCTAGGACCCCGTTCATGGAATGGTTCCACCCACATTCAGGGTCTTCCCACCCCAATTAACCCAATCTAGAAATTCCCTCACAGGCATGCCCAGGGGTATCCTAGATTGTTCTAGATCCTAGCAACTTGACAATCAATATTGATGACAAGTATCTTGCATGGCAGCTATCTTCACTCAGAGTGAACATGCCCAGAGATTCCAGATCTTTTATGAGCTGGATATTGGAATCATAGAGAAACTGTTCTGTTACTGGGGCCAGCTAGACTCATAGGAAGTGTGAGCCTCCACTTCTCAACAGAAGGAATTGTAACATATATAAATATAATATATACATATAATATGTATATGAAAATTGATAAAAGAATATGTGCATACATTAGAACACACTTGCTTTAAAATTTTTTAACTATATTTATATTGTGTATGTGGAGTAGAGAGTTGCACATGTCAGCTACATGCAAATAACCATTTCAAGGACTACAGACTTCCCCCACTGTCTGTGCAACACAGCTGTGTATAAAGCCACCGGGCTTCCTAGCTGTTTATAGTGAGAGGATGATCTGTGTCCAGCCTTTGGCTGGAAGCAGAGTCTCCCAAGCCCTGCCACTGTGTGTTGGAGATGGCTGATGATTTCCAGGGCCCTGGATGATTTCAGAATCATGTTCATGTGGTAGCTTTACTGAGAATGCCCAGGAGTTGTTCTTTGATCGTTTAATAAGTGTAGATTTACCTGGAAAATTATGGACTATTCTATAAGGAAAGGAATTTGAATTTAAGGAAAGGTAAAGGAATTAGCTCAACAATGTTTATTGAACTCTGATAGTCCATGTGTTGGAGACAGAGCAGAAAACAGATGAAAACTAGCTCTGGGGGCTAGGGAGGTGGTTTGGTGAATGTGTTTGCCAGGCAAGGATGAAGGCCTGAGTTTAGATCCTCAGCGCCCACATACCAGGCATGGTGACATGTGCCTGTCATTGTGGCACCGGGAAAGCAGATCCACGGAGGACCACGGAGCCAGCTGGCCAGCTGGTCTGGTTGTAATGACGAGTTCCAGGTTCCATGGGAGATCCTGTCTCAAAATGGAAAACATGGAGAAACTTAGGACAGTATCTAATACCAACCTCTGGCCTACATACTCACACACTCACAATCATACACATATGCATGCACACACATTCACACATGCAGAGACTCACAGACACTCAAACACTCACACACACACTCATATTCACACATGCACACATATAAATTATATGAGTATATAAACTCATACACATACCCATACACACATGCACACATATAAATTCATACACACTCACACCCACCTCTGCTCCTATGAAGTACACAGGAGAGAGAGAGAGAGAGAGAGAGAGAGAGAGAGAGAGAGAGAGAGAGAGAGAGAGAGAGAGAGAGAGAGAGAGAGAGAGAGCGCTGTAATACTAAAGGAGTCAAGTCCCAAACTGTCACATGTCAGATGGCAAGTGGTGTGGGAATGAAGAGAAATTACAGTTCTTCCAGCCTGCCCATGGTACTGATTGGGAAACATGGCCACTGCCCTTCATACACTTCAATGGCAGAGCCGTCTGCTTAGGGAGAGAATAGCCGCCTGCATTATCACAGGTGTAAATCTAGCGTGGGGCCGCACCCTGGCGCCCTGTTGATCTCTGGTTTATGAATACTGACCAAAAAGTCACAACTATGGTACGCAGCTAACTCTATCCTGTTATGCTTCCCTAGGACAACTGGGTGCTCCATGAAGTGAGTTCCACATCTGGTTTTGCTGGCAAACATGTCCTCAAGAACTCTATAAAGTTTGGGATAGATATTTGGATGGTGGTCACCAGACACAACCTAGCTGTTAAACTGTTGAAGAAATCCAGGTTCCCAGCATTTACCTGGTTGGTCCCTGGTGTGCACATTTGCTTTCCACTGGAAAATGATGGATCAGTTTCTCACTGAAAGTTCCCAGTTGTGGGACCAGGGAGATGGATGGCTTGGTCAGTAAACTGTTTATTTTGCAAGTATGAGGACCTAGGTTTAATCCCCCAAGTGCCCACGTCTTAGATTCATTTCTGTGGCTGTGGTGAAATACCTTGGCAGAAAGCAACTTAAAGGAGAACGGGGTTGATTCCAGCTTGCAATTCCAGGCTACAGTCCATCATTGTAGGGAAATCAAGGCAAGAACTTCAAATAGCTAGTCCCATCATAGTGACCCCGTAGTCAAGAGCAGAGAGACACGAACACATGTACGTTCACTGCCTGTACTCTCACACAGTTCAGGACTTCCTGCCTAGGGAAGGCTTACACCCACGGTGAGATGCGTCTTCTCACATCAGTTAACTGAAGACAATGGCTCATAGACCAACCCAAGACAGGCAGTCCCTCACTGAGACTCTCTTCCCAGATGTCAAGTTGAGGATTAAAGCTCATAATCACACCAAATTAAAAACTAAAACTAAAACTGGCTTTGGTGGTGTGCACTTGTAATCCCAGCACTGAGTGGTTGGAGATACTCTCTGAGATGTATGTGCATGTGTACTCATGCATGCGCTTGCGTGCACGCGCACACGCACGCGCACACACACAGAAAGAGTTAACAGTATCATTTTACTTTTCCTTCTTTGTCTTTTCACAGCTGTGCAGTCACTGCACACCCTAAATGACCAGATTTCCCATTTCATTGTCACCAAGTCGAAGGCACTGGAGGAAGACGATGACCCCTTTCTACCCACGGAGAAAGAGACACTGAAGAACTCTATGATATTGATGAGACACCTCTTAATGGATGCCCAGGTACAAAGATCAGTTGGTGGGTGGTCCAGGGCTGTCCAGGATTTTGTCATTGTGACATGACAGTGTCATTTAAATAGTTCACACTCAAGAATTGCACAGCTTAATTACCAAAAACAACAATGAAAATATTACAAAAATTCTTATCATGTTTTATGCAAGCTTAGGATTTTATGTTGGGTCTCATTCATTGCGATTGTTGGCCACAGGTTGGACAATGCCTTTAATGGATTTGGGGATTATCTTTGGGGTTTCTTTAAATGTTTTATTTGGGGGATAAGATATCCAAGGATGTTCAACTACCAAACCAACCACCAGTCACTTTTACCATAAACAACCATAAGAGGCACTCTGATAGAGTGAGGACTGGGCTTTTCAGTAGATTTTACTATGTTTTTAAGTCAGAGTAATGAAGCTTAAAGATAATGTATGTGTTGCCTTTGAGAATGGAGCGCATCTCCTCTCAGTCTTGGGAAAGAGAAAGAATGCATTTACATAACAAACTTGGCAGGCATTGAAACTGGCAAGGGTGTCGGCGTGGAGCAAGACTTGATCCAAAACTGTATCTCTGAGTAGCTGATAAATATTTAGGGGTGTCCGATGTGCTCCCTAGTAAATGAATCAGCATTTGAAGATAGTAGCAGCAAACATGCTTCAGGGGAATTGCCCATTTCACACTATTGTTGAGATGTTGTTTCTCAAGGTTTCTCCTCATATGCTGTTTTATTGAAATGTTTAAAAGTAATCTTTCTCCTCCTTCTGTCTTTGTTATTGAGTCTCTCCAGATATGTTGATGGGCAAACACCAGGTGTTTTAGGAGCCGGATGGTATTTTTCTTTGGTTAAAGCAAACTGCTCTAGAATTTATTGTCATTTCTGCCTCTTGGGGGATCTGGAAGTATTTTTAGGAAATCGTCTTTGGTTTGGGGCGGTTCTTGTGTGACTTGTCTCCAAAGCTTTCTTCTGAAGCTTGCTTTCCGTTGAAAGGGAGGTCAATATGGCTGTTCCCTGCCTTCTGCTCTGAGTGGCAGAGTTTTGAACCATGGTCTCTCCACTTTTGTCTTGATCAGAGTGATGCTTTGTGTTTTATTTTCTATGATCAATCTGGAAATCTGGGTTTCATCTCACCAAGACTGTAACTGATGGGGCCTGTCTACATGCCTCACCTGTCAGTGTTTGAAGCTGCCCCATGGGATCCCAGCCCCTCTGTCAAGGTGCCCCAAATTATGCAAAGCCTTCCATTCAAATTCTTATTCTTCCAGTCCCTCTTTTGAGTAAGCAGCCATTCAGCCTCCCCTTCCTTCCCAAGCCTGTCTGGGGGAGAAAAGAAGGCTTCTAAAGCCGCAAGAGCCAATTTTAAGGCTTGGAAAAAAGGGGAAATTTAGAGCAATTTACTGAATAAAGAAAGCAAATTGTTCCTGAAAGCGTAGCTTTGCTCAATGCCTGGACCCAATCCGATAGCTGACATCGCAGCCCAGGGAACTGTGTAAATGAATCCCCAAGGAGAGTGTGTATGTTCTAGTTTGCAAAATCCCAGAGAATAAAAGCCTCTTCATTTCTTTTTCTCATTTGAATTTGCTAATGCAGAGTGCTGAACTTTTCAAAACCTTTAACATCAGAGGGAACACAGGCCCCATATTTGAGGGGCATGGAGAAGTGAGTCCACAGTCCAGTTGGGTAAATAGAGTTCATAACAACTTTGTACATTTATTATTACTATTTTGGTGTTTTGAAGAAGGATCTCACTAGGTAGCCCAGGCTGGCCCCGAACTCACAGCAGTCCTCCTAGGGTTCCAGGCATACAGTACCACACCTGGTGACTTCATTGCCAGTTTTATTAAGAACTGGAAGAGAGAAGATTGAAATGCCCCAGCACAATGACGTGCTTAAGAAGCTGGGAATACTATTTACCCCAGTTTGGGCCATACACATTGTATCCTTGTGAATTACCACCCTGTACCCCAGAAATATGTACCATTACTATATGTCAATCCAAAACATCTTACATGGCTTAAGACTATTTCTCATCAAATGTTAAAATGGCATCTTGAATCCTCCTTGGCATTAGTAACCTACCTACCTTCCTTCCTTCCTTCCTTCCTTCCTTCCTTCCTTCCTTCCTTCCTTCCTTCCTTCCAA
>CABHPR010156510.1:0-43154 GCA_902168415.1 Peromyscus melanophrys | reverse complement strand
CTTCCTTCCTTCCTTCCTTCCCTACCTTATTTTATTTGTCAAAATAACATAAGGCCTTATGGCCCCCCCTCTCTCTCTCTTTCTTTCTTTCTTTCCTATTTTCTTGTTTTCCATTAGGAGTTAAAGTATCCCATCTGACAAGGTTCCTGAATATTTTATTGTCTTGTTTTCTTCTGTTTCTGAATTGACACAAATAGAATGTTCTCATTTTGACAAATAAAATAAGGTTTTATGGCTCTTCCTCTCCAGTCCTACACTCTACAATCAAGGTGGATTGGGTCCACATCTCCAGGAAAATTGTCACAGGAAGCTGGTCAGGTATTGTCATGTGGTATCTAGGCACACTCTTGTGTCAGGCCTCTTTCTGTTCAAAAACTGGTGAAAATCTTGTCATTTAGATTTATAAAGGATGAAGTGGCTTGTACATAGTTTAGTTTCAAGATATCAGCCTTGTAGCTTTACTTCCAAACAAACACACTTAAATTTCTGAAAGTTTTGCCGAAATCAAATAGAATTGTGATGTCCCAGCCCCTTGGGTTGCATAGACTATCTGGGTGATTCTCTCCCAGCTTAATGCCACCAATTTTATATGATGCTGAGGAAATGGCATTTTGCGGATGACTGGGGATAGGTGGTTTTATTTATTTATTTAAAGATTTATTTAATTTGTAATTATATGTATGTGTGTCTTTATGTAGATATGTGCACATAAGTGCACTGCCTGCAGAGGCCATAAGGGGGCATCAGATCCTCTAGAACTGGAGTAACAGGCAGTTGTGAGCCTCATGACATAGATTCTGGGAATTGAATTTGAATCCTCTGCCAGAGCAGCAAGTATTCTTAAGCAATGAGCATCTCTCCAGCTCCAAAATGTAGTTTTGAGTTTTGTAGTAGGCATCCAGAAATACATTCTTTTCTTGTAGTAGGCATCCAGAAATATATATTTTTTAGTGAGAATCTTTATTGAACACCCCATTTACTCTTGTGAAATTCAGTTATTTTCCATCTATTTTTACACATTGCTTCGTATCTTTTTCCAAAGACAGATGGATATACTTATTTATTATTCTAAGCTCAATAGTGGATTATCAATAGAATGTTAATGTAGCTTGCATGCACAGCCTTCTTTTGGCTCTGCATTTTATGATATCAATGGATCATTCTGTAGGTTTGCATTTTGTGGGACAAAAGCAGAGAATGAACCACATGCCTTGACTTGGTGGGCTTCCTAAGTGTCTTAGTTCAGTACACACAGGGCTCTTAATAGTATTCAATTATGGTGAGATTCTCTGACATCAGCCACACATTGTATGAAACCAGGAAAAAGAAACAAAAGTCTTGCAGAGAGCCTAGAGGCTGCTTGGAGAGTGCGTTCTTACAAGGCATAATCGATTCAAGTCACATCTGTTTTGGAGGCAATAAATCCTGCTTAGGAGAATGTCAAAGGCAAATGCACTGCTGTGCTATGAAATCCCACCTCTGAGGATTATAAAACAGTATGCATGGAGAAGACACATCCCCCAGTATAATGGGGGTGCCAGTGATGATTGGCAGGCCTGCTCTACAGAATGCAGCATCTCATGGGAATAAAGGGATAGGGACAGGGTATCCCAAGAGGCCATGGTGATACATTCATTCCATAACTGTTTCTTTGCATGGTGGTGGTGGGTTTCTGCAAGAACCAAAGAACATAAGAGCCTCTATTTGCATTGCATGGGATCTTTAGTCTTCAGGGCCTCCCCCTCCCCCCCAGTTCAATGAAGTACCCTATTCAGATGGCATTTGAAACCTAATCTGGTGGTTTTTATTCCTGAGAGCTTCCTCTAAACCCAAAATGCCAAGCCAGTCTCTTAAGTGATTAGATTCATAACAGCAAAAAGGCAATTCTTTCTGGGAGAGATTAATTCTTTTCCTCGCACTGTGTAACTCTGCATGCTAGGAGGGTTCGATTAGAGCAAATTAAATTTCCTAACATCAACTCTGCCCCCCTCCCACCAAAGGCTTTGGGTCATTGTTTATTAAAGTAGGAGCCATGCTTGGAGAAACAGGAAGATGGCCGGGTTCAAAATAAGGTCTTACTGTTGGAGGTTGAGTTCTAAAGACTGACAGATGTGTGTACACATGGAAAGCTCCTTCTGCTGGTCAGGGGGTGGAGACTGGCTGAGGGAAGTTCCATTGCCCAAGCAGTGGTTCCATTGCTCAAGCAATGGCCTCCCTGCTTAAAACTTAGGGGACTCATTTTAAGAGAGGATGCACTGTAGGACTATCCCTTCCTATAGGTCCATGTGTAGGAACAAAGCAAGGAACCTTTCAAAATAAAAACAAACCACATGCCTGGCACCTGCAAGCATTTCTGTGTTTGACCTATCTTGGTTACTTCTCTGTTACTGTGAAAAAAAAAATAATAACCTGAAAAAAGCAAGCTAAGGGAGAAAGAGTTTATCTTGGCTCATAGTGCCAGAAGGATACAGTAATCCATCATGGTGGGAAAGGCAGGCATCAGGGCACAAGGTTGGCAGTCACATCACATCTATAGTACTAAAGCAGAGGGACAGCAGGAAGTGAGGGTCAGGCTTTACAACCTCCAGGAGGCTTGTCCCCTGAGACCCACTTCCTCCAGTGAGGCTCCACCTCCTAAAGGTTCTGCAACCTTCCCAAACATCAGCTGGGGACCAAGTATTCAGATACATGAACCTGTGGTGGCAGTGGAGGTGGGGGGCATTTCGCTTCAAGCCACACTAAAAGTCAGATACCTGGTGGGAAAACGGTAAAATGGTGTATCTTTTTTTTTCTTCTTTCCCTCTATATTCTGCCCTTTTCCCTCTAATCTTGTCCTTCTTTGCTTTGCTCCTCTCTTATCATCTGTCTTCCTTTCTGCTCTCTCTGGGGAAGCATGTGTGCCAATGCCTTGCGTGTGCCTTTCCAAGCAGAGGAACGGCACAGCAGCAGGAGGTGGGATGATGAGCTGATCGCCAGCCTGGCGGATGGGAAGCAAGATGGGGACCGTCAGGATCTGGGATGGAATAGAGTTTGGGTTGCTTTGTTTTTCTTCTCTTTTTGAGAGAAGGCTTTAGCAAACTCCGCTGGAGGGTTAGACCCTCCGGTTGGCTTCTGGCAGACTCGGGCTGAGTTAACAAGAATAGATCGGCTAGTGGAGAAGAACTGTCTGTAGACTGGCCTCAGATGGAGGAGGATGGATTTGGACCAGAGTCACCATCAGCTCTTGCCAGTGGACAGGGAGGTTAGCCTGACAGCTGCCACCCCCCTGCAGTGGGGAGACATTGGGAGGCAGGCAGGCCATGCATGTCACAGAGGTAACCTTCAATTTGACTCCAGTTTCTAACACTTTTCATGCCTGTGGGTTCTATTTTATGTCAATGCTACAGTTAGAGAGCATCACAGTTATTACTAACGTATTTATCTGGGGCTGATAAAATTGTTTGGTCAATTTTAAGAGACAAGACAGTAAAGTTAAACTCTATACTCTTAGACCCCAACGAGGTTTATGGCTCCAAAAATGCAATTTTCTGAATTCTCCAAGCAGAATATAAAAGACACCCCAAATATCTCAGGGTCTTCAAGATATCTGTTATTATGTTAGCAAATAATGACCTCCAAAATAATGCCCAGTTCAAGCATGATCCTTTCAGAGGCATCTCATCTCGTGAAGGTGACACAATGTTAACAGAGCCCACACTTGGGAACTTTGCAGTCACCACAAAAACATTGCCAAGAAGATCATAATGTTTCAAGTATGTTTATGCATATGTTGAATGCATATGGATTGCATTTATAGCCATCTTTAGGTCACATGTGGTCTGGGATGTGGGTTGAACATGTCTACATGAATGATCTCAACTAAGAGGAGAGGAGAATAAGTCTGCCTGCCACCTTCCAGAGAACGTCTGCTCTATGTTGAGGTTTTCCTGACTGGTGGTTGTTGGAGACTGGGATGATCGGCTTTAATTGCCAACTTAGACAACCAAGAACCTGGAAGACAGTCTCAGGGAGAGATTGTCTACAGTTGGTTGACCAGTAGGCTCGCCTGTGGGGAATTGTTTGAATTAAGTTAATTGATATGAGAAGTTATATTACTATTATATAGTATATATGATATGTAATATAGTATATATAAATATAAAGAATATATATATATTATACAAGTTAATTGATATGAGAAGACCCAGTCCACAGAAGGAAGTACAGTTCTCTAGGCATAGGTGTACTGAATTTTATGTCAGTGGAGAAATCAGGGCTAGAGAGATGGCTGAGTGGTTAAGAGCATACACTGCTCTTGGTGAGGACCTGAGTTTGGTTTCCAGCACCTGCTTGGGGCAGCTCACAGCCAGCTATAACTCTGAGTCCAGGGGATCTGATGCCCCTTTTTGACTTCCATAAGCACCAAATACATATAGCAAGCACTCGCACAGTCCCACAAACATAATACATATAAATAAAAAAATAATTCGTTCTTAAAAGAGTAGAGAATTGAGCTGAGCTCAAGCAAGCAGATGAACATGCAGGCATCTATTTCTCTCTGCTCTTGACTGTTGATGTGATGTGACAAGCTATTTTAAGTTCCTTCTACTATAACTTCACTGCTATCATAGACTGTAATCCCAAATTGTGAGCTGAAGTAAATCCCCCCCCCCCCTCCACCTTTCAGGGAATCAGGGAATTTTATCACAACAACAGAAAGTAGGGTAGGGGTCATGGTGTTATTGGCATTTTAAAAAAATTTTTAAAAAGTATGTAAGTGTGTGTGTGTGTGTGTGTGTGTGTGTGTGTGTGAGAGAGAGAGAGAGAGAGAGAGACGTGGGGCGGGGGGGCACCAAAAGAGGCTAGAAGAGAGCATAGAATCCCTTAGAGTTGGAGTTACAGTGATTGGGAGCTGCCTGGGATGGATTCTAGGAACAGAACTCCAGTCCTCTGGAAGAACAAGCATTGGCCAACCATTGCCACCTTAAGGGAGGAGACCAAGGCTGTTTCTGCACTCATCACAATACACAGAACAGCTCGACCAAGCAAATAATGATTTACTCATAGATGCCCATAATATCAAGGTTGGAAAGCCCTGCTTTAGATCCGAAGTTCACATTTTAATTATTTATGGAAATCTTCCAGTTGCAAAATCCCTGTTCTCTGAAGCCCCCTATTGATCATAAATGTTCCTCAAAACATGTCTTGTGTTCAACCCACTCCTTTTCCTCATCTCACTGAACATCTCCAGTGTCCTAGACACTGTGCTAGACTGTGGGGGAGGGAAGAAGTGATCCTTGCTCTTCAAGATCCTGTATGAAATCAGTTGATAACAAGTTTCCAAACTGTCTTAAAGGTATGTTAGGTAAAGTACAACGACTTTCTCATCATCACATTTAAATTGAGATCTGAGGAGCATGTGTATGTTTGTGGTTTTGTGTATCTCTGCATTTTATATGTATATATGTGTGTTTATGTTTGTGTGCATCTTTGTGCTTATGTGTATTTATGTGTGTTTATGCATGTTTATGTGTGTGTTTGTGTATATTTGCTTATGAACATGTTTGTATGTTTATGGATATATGTCTGTATGTATTTGCAAGTGCTTATGAATATGTTTGTGTTTTTGTATGTGTTATGGGGTTTATATGTGTATCTGTATATATTTGTGTTTGTGAAAGTGTGTACACTTGTGTTTATGTGCCTGTGTTTATGAGAGAAAGAGAACTCTCCTTATGCTTTATTGCATGTATTTGTATTTTAATTTGTCTCTTTAGTATTACCCCATGAGGTAACTGAAAATAGATCCCGGGAGATGGTACAAAAGATACCCGTAAATTACTTATTCTAGGAATTAGCATTTCATTTAAAGACTATGAAATTTACAGCTGGCCTCTTAGGAACAGAAGATCCTTTAATCCTTTGCTTACTGGTGTCCACAGGGAAGCAGGCAAGGATGCAGTTCTCATTAGCTGCATGGACAAGCAGACACATGGAAGGAGGCTGGGGAAAGTTGTCTGCACTCGGAGGTGATTGGTTTGGAGGTAAGGGCTTGCAGTTCATCAGTGGCTGGGCACAATCCAGCCAGCAGGCAGCTCTCCATTATGCACCTGCATTAGGAGCTTTATGGTTCCACGCTGGGCAAGGCATTGTTTCCTCAGCATCACACACTCTAGAAATGTAAATTAATGGTAGTGGTAATAAGATGTAATTAGGGTGAATTAGGGTCTAAGAGGTAATTTCATTACCAGTACCTTTTTCACCACACTGGAATTCAATATCAGGCTTTTATAAGTGTCAGTTACTCAGTATTATTTTTATGTATGGCTCCTGTCCATTAGTCAGAAAATAGAGAGTTGAATGTATGCCATATAGTTATACCCTAAAATATTTTACACTTATAACAGCTATTGTTTATTTATTCATTGTGTGTATGTACATATTTGTGGAATTCAGAGGACAACTTGTGGGCGTCAATTTTCTCCTTCCACTTGAGGGACCTGGAGATTGAACTCAGGTCATCAGGCTTGGGAGCAAGTGCCTTTACCCACTAAGCCATTGTACTGGCCCTAGAATATTAATTCTTTTCAATTTTTAGTTTTATGTGTTCGAATGTTATGCTTTTATGTATGTCTATGCACCATATGCATGCTTGGTGCCTGTGGAGGCCAGAAGAGGGTGTTGGATCCCCTGAAACTGGAGTTACAGATGATTATGAGCTACCATGTGGGTGCTGGGAACTGAACCTGTGTCTTCTAAAGAGCAACAAGTGCTCTTAACAGTGGAGCCATCTATCCAGCTCCTAGAATACTAAACATTTTTTGAGATGCATCTATTTTTATTTTATGTGTCTAGTGTCTGAGTGTTTTGCCTGCATGTATGTCTATGGATCATGTGCATACAGTACCTGCAGAGGTCAGAAGAAGCCATCAGATCCCTCTAGAACTGGAGTTACAAATGATTGTGAACTGCCATGTAGCTGCTGGGAATTGAACCCGGGTCCTTGATACATTCTCACCCTCCCTGTTTCCTCTCTGTTTCCTCCTATGTTTCCCCAGCTCCCTCTAAAATTCATGACCTCTTCTTCAGTTATTATTGTTTTACACACACACACACACACACACACACACGCACACACACACACGCACACACGCGCGCGCACACACACAAATACAACCCACTGAATTCACTTAATGTTTCTCCTACATGTATGTATTTAGGGCTGACCATTTGGGTTTGGATAAGTTACCAAGGGGGTCATTCCTGGGGAAAACTGATCCTCCCTTTCAGTAGTCATTCATTGCCTATAACTCTCCATCTAGGAGCAGGGCCTTGGGAGATTTTGCCCATTTATTTTGGCATATCAGCTGGAATTGTCATTGTTGAGGTCTTGTTTAGGCAACAATATTGTTGAGATTTTATGGATACAACTTCTCTGTCATATACACAAAACACTGTCTCACAGCATATGTCCCCTGGGTCTTATAATTTTTCTACCCTCTTTTCTGCAATATTCATTTTCATCCCATTAGTCAAATCGAGTCACACCAGCAAACCCAGAGCAGTGGGAGCAGACCGCACTAAAGGAGGTAGATATAGGGATTTGAATGACTAACCCACCATATAACCAATGAATGTCTTCAGAGGACTGCCATGGTATGGTTTCTTGCCCATGGTTCATGTATGGCAGTGGTTCTCAACCTTCCTAATGCCGTGACCCTTTAACACAGTTCCTCATGTTGTGGTGACCCCCAACCATAAAATTATTTCATTGCTGCTTCATAACTGTAATTTTGCTACTGTTTGAATTGTGATGTAAATATCTGATATACAAGATATTTGATATGTGACCCCCCCCAAAGGGGTCGCAATCCACAGTTTGAGAACCACTGATGTATGGGGAGCTTGGAGTGCAGTGTGTAATGTTGAGGTGGAACCTTTAGAGCTTGGGCCAGGTGGGAAAATCAATGAAGCTTCTGCCTTTGGATGGGATTGTTTGTTCTTCCTAGAGGAAGGTGTTGTGAAGGAGCACCCCTCACCAGTCCCTCCAGCTTACAGCCTCACCCTGTGTCCCTTTCACCCTACAAAATTCTGAGCTCTTTACATGCCATCCAGCTCCAAATATTTCGTTACAGCCACAGAAAACAGTAGCATATGATACAGACATCCTTGGCTACTTTTGATCTGTTGGAAACGGGAATATGAAATAGTAATCAACAAGTTTCCCACACATCACATTTCCTTCAGGAAAGTCTGTTCAAGTTGGCTTATTTAGAGGTGGTGGGGTGTGTTCTTTTGTCCCATAAAAATGCCCAGAGGACAGAATGTGTTTGAACAGCTGGAGGACATATTTCCAGAGGACTCTATGTTAAGCTTGGACAGGTTGATGTCCAAGTGTGAGAAGCAGGGGCTCATGATAAATCGGGAAGTCTGAGAAGTCATTAAAAGACTGTTAATCCCACCGGTAGGTAGAGCCAGGGGCATGGCTAATTTGTTTGACGAATACTTCCTGAGAGTCTATCAATTATTGAAAGCCTCGGTGGTAAACATTTCAGAGAGAGGCAAAAAAAAAAAATGAATGTAGCGGAGGGTCATTGAGTGCTCGCTCACTCTGCTGCGTTTTCCGCCTCCATCATCTCTTTAACACATGGAGGAAACACGTGATAGCCTCCCTATTTTATGGATGAGGAAACTGAGGCCCAGAGGAAACACCCATGATCACGAATCTGGCCATAAGCTATGCTGGTTCAGTTGTAAGAGTAGCCATGTTTTTTTTAGAATTTCCATGGGAGGTGACTCCGAAGCTCCTTGCATTAGGTACAATGTGTTTCCCCACCTCTGGAATCTTAAGCTGGGCAAAACAATGTTAGATTCAGAGCAGACATCCAAATGCCTTGTGTGCTTCTGCCTTCTTGAAGGCCGATGATGCTGTGAGAGCAAGTGTGATTTCATGGGGGAGACGGCACTTGGGACAGAAAAGGAGTCATCCCCACTGAGTCTCCCCTGGATTTGCTGAGGTGACAATGCCCAAGGAAGGAAGCACAGCCAATCAGCTGAGCTCAGCCCAGACAGGGCTGGCAGCACCGCCAATCACTGTAGACTTGTGGGAAATGACAAGAAGTAGTTGTTTTACGTAACTGTCTCACAACCTTTTATTGTACAGTAAGACCCATAGAGAGGCTGGGGAAATGGCTCAGTCAGTAAGATACTTTCTGTTTAAGCATGGAAACCTGTGTTCCCTAGCAGAATCCACATAAAAAGCTGGACATAGTGGTGAATGCTCCTGATTCTGATGCTGGGGAGGAAGAGACAGGAGGGTCCCTCAGGCTCACTGGCCAGCCAGCCTAGACTATTTGGCAAGGTCCCAGCCAATCTCAATCTCTCTCTCTCTCTCTCTCTCTCTCTCTCTCTCTCTCTCTCTCTCTCTCTCTCTCTCTCTCTCACACACACACACACACACACACACACGAAGTTAGTCATATAGAACTTGGGCTGTCTGTAGAGTTGCAGATTACCAAAGCACCCTTACTTATTTATTTATTTTTCTATTTATCTTTTTTTAGATCTATTTATTTTATTTTGTCTATGAATACTTTTCCTGCTCATTTGTCTGTCCACCACCCATGTGCATTGCCAGTGGAAATCAGAAGGGGTCTGGGATCCTCTGGAACTGGAGTTACAGTTGGTTGTGAGGCACCATCTGGGGGCTGGGAACTGAACCAGGGTCATCTGCTGAGCCATCTTTCCAGCTCCCACCCTAATTTAAACAAGAACTTTTTTCTTTCTTTCTTTCTTTTTTAAAATTTTGGTTTTTTGAGAAAGGGTTTCTCTGCATAACGACCCTGGTTGTCCTGGAACTCGCTCTGTAGACCAGGCTGGCCTCGAACTCACAGAGATCCGCCTGCTTCTGCCTCTTGGGTGCTGGGATTAAAGGTGTGTGCCACCACCACCCAGCTAAACAAGAACTTATATGGTTTTGATAGTTCACAGGAAGTCTTTTAAACTAGACTGGAGTCACGTGGGCAAGAATAAGGATATCTGGAGGCACCATTGAGGTGGACACTAGAATTCACTCCAGAACTACTTTCTAGAACCATGGTGTCTAAAAGAGCCAGTATCTCACAGTGGTGGCTCTGTTGGGCAACAGCACCTCATTCAGGCAGAACCCAGGCCACCTTGATGATCTTAGCGGCAAGAGAATTTGGGAAATGTAGTTTTCAGCTTTCCATTTTTTTGTAGTTTTGGGAGGTGGGCCACGGAAGGTGAAATATGGGGGCTGAGATGGCTCAGTGGGTAGAAGCACTTGCTATGGAAGTTTTAGAACCTGAGTTTGAATCCCTAGAGTTCATACAAAAAGCCGGGTATCCCCAGCACTGTAGGATGCAGAGCAAGAGGATTGCTGGAGTTTGCCAGCTACTAGCCTTTCTCCAAGTTAGTGAAAGAGCCTGTCTAGAGGGAATAAGGTGGAAGGTGATAAAGCTGGATACCCATGACCTCCTCTGGCCTGTGTATGTGCATAAAGGACATGCATCTGCACACATATATGTACACACACCATAACCCCCAAATATATATATATATACACACACACAGATATCTCACAAATATTCCCACACTGAAAATATTAAAAATAAATGAATTTTAAAGGGATAAATTTGGAGACAGGGTTAAGGATATGTAGAAGAAAAGACATGGTGGGAGACCGTCAGCTCAAGATCAGGGATCAAAATGATGCAGCTATAAGCCAAGGAAGGCATGGGGCTGCAGCAGCTCAGAGAGAGGCCAGAAACACATTCTCATTTGAGGACTTCACACAGTTCCATTGCTGTCACCATTTTAATTCAGGATTTCTTGCCTTAAGGCCCGAGAGACTCTAAATTGCTACCTTTGTATTAAGGTAGCATTAATTTTGTGACACTTTGGCATGGTGGCCACAAGGAAGTAATATGCTCTGCAGAAGGCTGCAAATCAAACAGGTTCAGTAGAAGCTTGGTTCTTTTCTCTTTGGTGGATTTAAGGTGATTGCAATCGAAAGCAATATGCTTGTTCTCCAAAGGGTTAACAGCCTTGAATGCTGAGCCCAGAGGTCTATAGTCCATCAGGGTAGGATAAGGGTCTTGTAAAAGCCCAAGAATGGTGGAGCAGGTGCCTGGGTTCTGTCGTATTTGCTGGTCTTGGTATTACTGTTTGTTAATATTTATTTATTTATTTGGTATAAGCATTTTGTGTGAATGTATGAATGTATATCACTGGTGTACAGTACCCATGGGGGCCAGGAGAGAGTGTCAGATTCCCTAGAACTGGAATTTACAGGCGATGTGAGGTACTGTGTGGCTGGGAACCAAACCCAGGTCCTATACACGAATTGGAAGCATCTTAACCACAAAGCCCCCTCTCCAGCCCTTCGCCGTTCTTTACAAAGCTGATGCAAACATCACACATCATCTGTTGTTTTCCTTGTGCTATGGGAAGTCATCACCCGGCTTTTGAGTCTCCTTTCATTCATCACTGCCTCCACTGTTATCCTTCTAGCTCGGAAGCAAAGGGAAGCAAGCCTTTGCTCATCTGGGAAGGATTCCAGATGCATCTCATCAGAATGGAGAAGCACTTGACATTTCAGATCGTCATGTGCGCTTCTTAATCAGTTTCCGTTGAGCTTGGTACTCCAGTGGGCCCGTGGGGCAAGCGAACAAGCAAAGACGAGCAGGGTTCACTGGCAGGTGTTGCCCTTGCACAGTCACTCTGCTGCTCCAGGAAGGATGCGTGGAGTCTCTCCCGGAATCCAGCCTTTGGCTCAGAGTGACAGGTCTTCTAGCCATCTTTTCCTAGTATCATCTTTTGCCTTCAGAGCAGTTATGGAGTGTGTGTCACATCCTCAGACTGACATCCACTTCTATACAGCCAGCTTCAGTCTGACTGGCCCGGTGTCCTCAGTGGATCATGTTCTGTCATCCTTGGTCTTTGCAGCATTCTGCGTCCCCAGGTCCATGCCTGTCTCCCGGTCAGTGTTTGGGAAGGCTGTCCACAAATTACCATATTTGAATTATTTAAAGGGAGAGTGTAGCTTTTTCCTGAGGGCCCTACCTGCTCAGGCTGAGGGACTGTCTCTCAGTTCTGCAAAACAAAAGGAAGAGTAGCCAGGGGGAGAGAAACACAAAGGACTGAGGCGAGCCACGTGCTGCCTCCATAGGGCAGCCCTGATCGTTCCAGCCCAGCCCCTCTCCAGATTTTGTTGGAATATTTGATTTGGGTCATTATTCCAAGGAGGCCATGTTAAGTTCTTAGCTCAGTTGGCTGTACTTGGCCAGTGGAATCAGACTTCTGGGGAAGGTTCAATAAATTCTTACAGAAAAAGTTATGGGATCTGAAGAGATGTCTCAGTGGTTAAGAACACTTGCTGCTCTTAGAGAGGACCTGAGTTTGGTTCCCAACATCCACACCTGGTGCCTCACAACTGCCTGTAACTCCAGCTCCATGGGACCTGACAACCTCTTCTGACCTCTGCGATACCTGCATGCATATATGCATATACACACAGAGACACATATGCACTGAAATAAAAAATAAACTTCAACAAAAATCTTATCTATAGGAAAACTCCTATTTTGTGGGTTTTTTGGAAGTTTTTATTTTGTAGGTACATTCTAACTTGATTTTCAAAAAGTCACTTCAGTGTTTCTAACACATTGACAAGGTTGCTCCTTATCTGTCAGTATTGGCAGATTTCCTCTTCCTGAGGTAAATGATTGGTTCTAGTCACTGTCAGCTGTCCCTTCACGTTTTTCCTCTCTGGCCTTCTTGGGACCTCCAACCCCTCAATGTCCTCCTACATGGTTAACAGCTCCTCAGATGAAGGAGGCCCAGGGAGAGGAAAGTGGAGAGACAGGTGGACGACATCACCAAAACCAAAACATTATATGTCAGAAGTTTCAATTCCCCAAATGACTCCCTAGAACAACATCATCAGACATCTGAGAACCACTAACAAAATGAGACAGAAATGATAGAATTACAGGCTCAATGAGCTGAAAAAACTTATATCCAAGAAGATAGCTAATAGAAAATGTACAACAGGATTTTAAATAAGCGTAATTAATATCTCCAGAGAGATTGGCAAATAACACACCCAGGAAATCAGGAGAGTGGCCCTTGGTTTATCTATTCATTAACTTCAGCATCATTTTCTGAGTTTCTGCTAAGTGCTAGGGATAAAGAAAAAAAATAACCAGTGACACAGTAAGTATGCAATGCATGGGGTTATATATTGTGGGGAGAAAGAAGACAGAGTGAGAGGTTTAAGAGGTCCAGGAATTGGGGTGAGCATGCCCTGCCACACAGAGCATCAGAAAGAACCTCAGGGAAGCAAAGGAGTGGATAAGTCAAGTGGCGGTCAAAGGGAAGAATGTTCTGGTCAGGGACAGGAGGTGCCAGGGCCCCGAGTCACAAGGTGTCTTAGTGTTCTGTTGCTGTGAAGAGACACCATGACCAAGGAAGTTTATAGAGGAAAGCATTTACCTGGGGGGCTTGTTCACAGTTTCAGAGGGTGAGTCCATTATCTTTATGGTGGGAAGCATGGTGGAATGTAGGTAGGCATGGTACTGGAGAAGTAGGTGAGAGTTTTACATCGTGATCCACAGGCAGCAGGCAGAGAGAGAAAGAGAGAGAGACAGGGACAGAGACAGAGAGAGACAGAGACAGAGAGATTGGGTTTACTCAGGGCTTTTGAAACCTCAGAGCCCACCTCAGTGACACACTTCCCCCAACAAAGCCACACGTCCTAATCCTTCCCAAACAGTTCCACCAACTGGAGACCAAGCATTCAAACACATGAGCCTATGGGAGCTGTTCTCATTCTAATCTTCATAGGAGGAAGTGTCAAGTTTCATGTTATCAATGAGAGACATTGAGGCTGGACAAGGTCATCAAGGAAAATGGCCTTAGAGACCACACAAAAAGAATGAATATAGGGCAGACCATTGAAGGCTTTGAAAGAAGACTCTAATTCTCCTCAGAGCTAAAGGGGAAGTAGCCTGTGGAAGATTTTGTGTGGAGGAATGATTAAACATTCCACAAGGAAGATTTTGGACTGCTATGGAGTCAATTGTCCAAGGTGCAGAACAGAAAGGAAATGAGTGAGGTGGTCCAGATGAGAACCAATCAGGCTCCATTACTCTTGAAGGTGCTGAGAAAAAGACACCTTCTGGGGATCTTTCTAGAAACTGCCAACAAAGGATGATAACATTCTGAATAACAAATGGGAGAAAAAAGTCAAGGGAGAGCCAGAAAGCTCAGCCTTGAGGAAGTGGGATGGTAGAAAACAATGTGTAGAGCCATGGTTCTCAACCTGTGGGTCACGATGCCTTTGGGGTCAAATGACCCTCTCATAGGGGTTGCCTAAGACCATCGGAAAACACAGATGTTTACACTGTGATTCATAACAGTAACAAAATTACAGTTATGAAGTAGCAATGAAAATAATTTTGTTGTTGAGGGTCACTACAACATGAGGAACTGTATTAAAGGGCTGTAGCATTAGGAAAGTTGAGAAGCACTGGTGTACAGTGAGGTGAGGAGGTGGGAGTGTTTTGAGGATACAGTCCTCAGCCAGGGTCCAGGAGATGTTCACTATGCCATGCAGGAGATGTGTAAGCAGACATGGACAGTAGGAAATCTGGAGCTCAGGACAAGAGCTAGTCCACAGTGTACAGCTGTGTGGGTTTTCCTAGGAAGTTTGTACATGGAGGAGAGAAGACACCCCAAAGTGAGTCCACAGTGCAGTTTCAGAGGCTGGGGTTGGAGATACCAACAGGAAGAGCAGGAGCTGGGATCTACGAACATTTCCGATAGCACTCATCTGGTTTCACTCTACTTCCCATGCCCTGACCTCTGTGGTAACAGTCTCACCCACAGGAAGAGGCATTGGAGGGAGGGGTAGAGGGAGCAGTGAGGACAGGGATGAATGAGTAGGAAATGCTGGCCCTTGGGCCCAAAAAAGCTTGTGTCCAGTTCCTGACCCATATCTACCAGCAATGTGACTGTGCCCAGGCAGTTTGATATCTCTGAGCATTCAACTCTTCCCTGTGAAATGGTTATTGAGATACAGATGGACCCTTGGGAGATGAAGGATTGCCTGGCATATTGCAGGACTCAGTAAGTGGTGTCACACAATAGCAGCCACCTGATCAACACTGCAAGGTGTCACAGGAATACATCACTCAGGGTTTTTGTGAAGAAAAGGTGCTGGACCTCTGCCCCATGACCAAAAACTTGTTAGCATGAGCTAGAACCCTGTAAAAGGGTAGCTGAGGGAGCTAAAAGGTAGTCTTCAGTGGATGTCACCTTCATTTTAATCTATCTTACTTGTTAACAGAAATGAAATGCTTTACTTCATGACTCTGTGTGTGTGTGCGTGTGCGTGTGCGTGCATGCGTGCGTGCGTGCGTGTGTGTGTGTGTGTGTGTGTGTGTGTGTGTGTGTGTGTGTGTGTAAGCCATAGGACAACCCTAAGTGTTTTCTCAAGTGTTTCCTACTAGTTAAATTTTTGAGACAAATATCTTCGTGGTCTGGAACTTACTAATTATGTTAGGCTGACTGGCCAGCAAGTCCTAGAGATCTGCTTGTCTCTTTGCCCAGCACCAGGATTGCGTGTGTACCACCATGCCCAGGTTTCTGCCCATTCTAAGGATGGGCTTTAGGTTCTCATCTTGCACAGTAAGCACTTTATGGACTATACTATCTCTTTGCTCTACAGTTGCTTTTGAATATGATTTGAAAACTCATCTATTGCTAATCATAATGAAAAATTGAATAGCAAGTGAAAACCCAATACTCTGTGATTGGATAAATGAAGACCAGCCGTCCCTAGAGTGGAGTACTCGAGAGCCATTAAACACAATTATGTAGATCTGTGTTTATTGACATGGAAACATGGCTGCGTTAAGATGGTAAGTGAAAACAGGGTCAGGGAGACAGCATCCAGAAATACTAGCAGAAATGGTCTCTCAATGGTTATGTTGTAGACATTTTCTTCTTTTTAGGTTTTGTGAATTTATACAGCAAGCCTGAACTCTTTTCATAACAATTAGGGGAAAACTCTTCTCAATATAGAAAAACTGGGAAAATATTAATTCAAATTTAAGAGCAAAAGCATACTAATATTTATTATTCTATAGTACCATGGTTAATCTTCAAGAGGTCCAAGGTTTTAGAATGAGCCTGGTATCATGGGAATGTCCCCCCGGCAGTGAGGGGACAGGGATGACTGAGCAATATCTACTCCCACCCCATAAGGTCCCGAAGACTCAAAGTCTGAGTCCATCAAAGCACCAAAGTTTATCGGAAAATCA
This sequence comes from Peromyscus melanophrys, assembly GCA_902168415.1. Taxonomy (NCBI): domain Eukaryota; kingdom Metazoa; phylum Chordata; class Mammalia; order Rodentia; family Cricetidae; genus Peromyscus; species Peromyscus melanophrys. The sequence continues at coordinate 26,829 of CABHPR010156510.1, read as the reverse complement.
GTGAGTTTGGGGAGCTTACATACAGAGCACTGGTGAGGGCTACAGGCAGGAGCATGGGTGACCTTAAATTAGCCATATGGGAAGTCTGTACCCCAGATGGATGATGGGTTCCCCATGGCTGTGAAGATGCTGCTCCTCTCCCAAGTCTTCCCTACCTTCCATAGATAATGAGGTCTTGGGCAATTAAGACAGAACTGAATACAAACAGCTGGGAGGAGATGGTGGGTACTCTGGGGAAAGTCCGATGACTTCCTCCGCCTTCTTGGAATGTCAACAGTTAACATGCATGAGCTTTTCGAGCATGCTTAGATGGTCCAATGACGATGACAGTTACTTGTCTCAGAAGATGTTATATGTCACACCTGACTTGTTTGTGTGCATTTTCACTCTCCCTGCAATGTCTGTATTACAGGTGTGCAAATTCAAGAAGTCTACTTTGTGTGATGTGATACAGGCTTCATGATACGTGTGCACATGTGTGTGCTTTGGACACATATATGGCATCTTACCTTATTCACTATATTGAGGATTTTGCTCTGTTTTATGTGTATGTGTGTTTTGCCTGCATGTATGTCTGTGCACCATGTGCATCCAGTGGCTGCAGAGGCCGGAAGAGGGCGTCAGATATCCTGGAACTGGAATTGCAAACAGCTATAACGGGCCATGTCAGGGCTGACAATTGAACCTGGGTCCTCTGGAAGAGCAGCCAGTGTTTTTAACTGATGAGCCACCTCTCCAGTCCTCAGTATATTGTTCTACTGGATAGCTCTTTTCAGAGCTCTCCAGCACTACACATCCTATTTAGCTAACCATCTCAAGTCTAACCTTCCCCAACCCTCCTGTGCTGGAGCCAATGTCCATAAATGGTCTAGGTTTCTTTGCCTTGTTAAAGTGAAACATTTTTGGAAGATAAGGAACCCAGCTGACCTCATAGAGGATGGTGGAGGTCCTGGTGACACCATATGTGCTTGCTTGTGTGGCACAGTGTTTGTGCCATGTCCCTGCATACCTCCATTGCTCCCGTCTGGCTGGTGCTCGCCTTCCCTGACCAGCTTATCTTTGGTAAGGGGTGAATGTTGGATTAGATCATAAGTGACAGGTCAAGAACCTTTAGGGAGCTGGTTTTGTATCTTGGCTGATAATCTGTTCTCAATTGCCAAATGTCTATGGCATGCATGTCTTCTTAGTTGCCTTTTTTCTTTATTTTTTTAAAAAATATCTTAGTTATTTCTACTGCTGTGACAAAGCACCGTGACCAAGGAAACTTTTAAAAGAAAACATTTAATGTAGGTGATTCATGACTCCAGAGGGTAAGAGTCATGGCAAGGAACATGGCAGCAGTCGAGCAGGCATGGTGCTTGAGCAGTAACTGATAGCTCACATTCTGATCCATAAGCACAAGGCAGAGAGAGAGGGAGAGAGAGACAGAGACAGAGAGAGAGAGAGGCAGAGAGACAGAGACAGACAGAGAGAGACAGAGAGACAGAGAGACAGAGACAGAGATTGGGAATGGTGTGATCTTTTGAAACCTCAAAAGCCCACCCCCAGTGACACACTTCCTCCAAGAAGGCCATACCTCCTGCTCCTTCCCAAACAGTTCCCTCTACTGGGGACCAAGCATTGGAATATATGAGCCTGTGGTGGCCATTCTCATTCAAACTACCACATTAACTGAACTAGAGAGGGGATCTTTTGTCTTTTCCTTCTGTTCTTTATTCTTCATTTCTCCATTTTTCTCTTTTGTCTCCCTCCCTCTCTTCCTTCCTTCTTTGCTCCCTGTCTGTCCTAATTAGGGGTTCTATTGCTGTGAGGAGACACCATGACCACAGCAACTCTTATAAAAGAAAACATTTGATTGGGGTGGCTGTCTTACAGTTCAGATGTTCAGTCTATTATCATCATGGTAGGACATGGCAGCATGCAGGCAGACATGGTGCTGGAGAAGGAGCTGAGAGTCCTACATCTTGTAGGCAACAGGAAGAGGACTGTGATACTGAGCGAAGCTTAAGCAAAAGAAACCTCAAAGACCTGCCCCCACAGTGACACACTTCCTTTAACAAGGCCACACTTCCTAATAGTACCACTTCCTATGAGATTATGGAGGCCAATTACATTCAAACCATCACACTGTCCCTACTCTGACATGTTGTATTTATCCATTGAAATAAGCAGTTGGAATTCTGCAGTAAATTGCTCACATAGATGGCTTTTCTAATGCAGGAACCAGAGAAAGTCTCCAACTCTGACAAGATGGCCTGTTGGCATTGAGCCTATAGCCTCGGAACTTCTGTCAGAGTCCGACCACAGTTCCACAGGTCAGGTCCTCTCCCATGAGCAACCCATTGGCCACCCTGACCTGCTCTGGAAACAGACTCTGTCTAGGGGCTTCACAGACAAAGCCCAAGCATGAATTCCCCTCAAAGCTGAAGCCCTTTGCCACCAGCTGGCTTCCTCTGAGAAGCTAAGGGGCAGCCATGCTTCTGTCTGCTGGGCTCTTACTGGAATTAATGGCTTATTTTCACAAACATGCATTGAATCTTCAGTGCCAGACTCTGCTGGTTGCTTTAATTTTCTTTAGATAAAGATATTCTTATATAGCTCAGGCTAGCCTTGAACTCATTAAATAGCCCAGGTTGCCTTGAACTTGGAATCCCCCATGTCTCAACATTCCTGGTGATGGGGTTGCAGGTGTGTGGTACTATGCCAAGCTCTGTTCTAGCTACCTTGATTGATCAAATACTCTTAGCCAAGTAGGGTAAATAGTAACATTGTTCCTATGTTAAGGCCAGGAAATAGGGAGAGAGGGGTTCATGATAAATCCAACATAAGATTCAGAGTCCCAGAGGTAGGATGAGCATTACATACCCCCTTGTTTAGCCTGCTTGCCATGTCTGCGAGCTAGCGCTAAAGAGACGGACCATAAACACACCACTGCCACAGCCAAGACTGCCTCAGACTAACCCCTGCCCCGTGAGCCCTTTCTCTCTGTGGTTTCCAAGGAAGACACTCAGCTACTTGTGTGGTGTGGCCTGTCTGTCCCGCCTGCTGTGGGGAGTCCAGGGTAAGCAGGCTTCTGTAGAAGGTGCCTTCTCCCTGGTGGATAGGAGTTCTCAGATATCCCAGATACAGAGTTCCAGGCAGTGAAGCCAGCCAAGGAAGGATGGGTAAGAATCATCTCATGCCCAATATAGCTACTTATGCTCCAGGTAACTTTCTGAAGTGACATTTTACCAATGGGCCAGTGCTTGGGTCTGTAGATAGAGATGCCATTCTCTTAGCCAGCAGCCCCAAGACTGGCATGAAAAAGATAGTTTATCTGAAGGGCAAGATAGAACATAATTCTAGAACTTTGCATGGTTCCCCACCTGAAACTAGTCATAATTACTTAATGATAAAAGTCAGCATTGTAAAAGGAAACTCTTTTCTTAAATTAGGTATTTTGCATGTACTGGTAGTGAGAAAAGCATGTTTCATTAGCTAAAATCTAAGATAAATAGCAGGTGGCCTGCAAGAACACATTTTAAGGTGGTGTGGGCTATTTCTCCACAACGAAGTAGCTAATTAAAAAAAAAAAACAGTTTTAGAGCTTGTGAGATGGCCCAGTAGGCAAAGGCGCTTGCTGCTAAGCCTGATGACCTGAGTCACTTCTCAGGACCCACATGGCGGAAGGAGACAACTGACTCCAGCAATTTGTCCCCGGACAGCCATATGCATACTGTGGCATACAACCCCACCCCACAGACATACTAAATAAGTAAGTGGATAAATGTGGAAATGAATTCTCTATTGTGCACAGGAGTGGTCTTCTTGGGTGAACGCAGTGCAGGAGAATGAGTTTGCATATAGCCTCTGAGCAAATACTTCCTCAGAGGGAGTTAACAGTATCGGAGATGAATGAGGTAGGGATCTCAGGCCAGATTCACATCTATAGATTTAAAGAAAGAATAACAGACCAAGAACCCCTGAGCCTTTAGGAAAGATGGCTTTCGGCAGAGCCCAGACACCCAAACATTGTCCTATAATCCAATAGCCCCAGCTCTGATTCGATGTGAGGCAGAGTAATTTGAAAAGCCATAATGCCAGTTCAGCATCAGTGCAGCTCAGGGAGGATGGAGTCCCCATTACGATGACACAGTGAGGGCAGCAAAGAATCTTTTGGTCCAATCAATTTATTTTAGTGTCCCAAATGTTCACAGCAGCAGGAGCGAATGTGATCACAGCTGCCATTGTGGCCAGCCTCCTGTCACAGGGAGAAATGTATAGCCTTTCCTTCCCCACCAACCTGTGCTGCCTCCAAGAAAAGGATCAATCCATCTTCTCTAGAGAGGGGGCAGAGCCAGTTTTGGGCTGCAAAGTCAGCTTGTAATGGAAACCCAAAGAAAGAAGCCCTGCCCATTGTTCTTACAGCCTCTGGCTTTGAAGCCAGGAGATGGCTAGAAGTGTGATGGGACCAGTGACTGGCGTGCAACAAACCAGAGGCAGACACTGCCTGAAACCGAATGAAAGTCCTTACGTCTCTCCCTCCAGTTTGCTTTTTATTTCCCAAGCAGTCACCCCAAACTACTTCTTCACATATCCATTGTCCTTATGAACAAGCTGATGGACACATGGAGGATGAGGCATGCCTGGGTTCATTTGTAAATCCATCCTCCAAAAAAGAGGTCAAGAGATGGTGATGTGGTTAGTCTAGGTGACCTTTCTTTCATAGGAGAGTAGTCTGATCATGTAACTCTTGAGGCATTAGTGTCTTTAAAGTGGCAGATAAAAACCCAAATGAAGTCATGCATATTCAAAAACTGGGTAGGATTATTTTTTCCTAAAGACACAGATTTGTTCTATATTCTGTGCAAGCTTCTCTTTTCTGGGATGTATCTTATCCTGTAAATGACAAAAAGGACCAGTATTGTATGTGGTCGGATAGCCTTAGAATTATCAAGAATTTGAATTGGAGAGATGGCTTAGTATTTGCTGCTCTTTCAGAGGACCCGAGATCAGTTCCTGGCACCATATCTGGTGGCTCACAATCACCACAAACTGCAGGGGATCTGATGCCCTCTTCTGACCTCCATGGACACCTGCACACATGTGACACACACACACACACACACACACACACACACACACACACACGCATGCACATACATACAAATAACAACAAAATGTTAAAAAATTATTGAGAATTAACAAACAAATGTGAATAATGGTTTAACTTCTGAAATCAAAGTATGCTTTATTACTACACACAGAATTCCCTCTGTATATTTTGGCAATATATGCACAGCCACAAACATGGGGATGAAAATTTTGTTTTTCAGGGCTGGGATTTGAGCCTAGAGCCTCATGCATCAGTTAGGTGCTCTACCAGCAAGACCCCAGTCCAAGGAGAGGATTTTTCAGCAGTCAAAGCTCTTGTGATGAATGAATCTCATAGGAAAACACACTATAGCTCAGTCCTATCAGCCTGTGGAAGACAAGGATGGAAAAGAGGGAGGTATGGGAGAGTGCCAGTTGCTGTAACAGATAAACCCCAAGATTACTACTTTGTGACCCCCGTGGGCTTCTTGCTGACACTGTGTCCAGATGCTGATTTTGCAGAAGTTCAGGTGAGCATGCAGAGGTGACTCTTTCTGCCTTGTGGTGACTGCTCCACCTTCAGCCAGGAGATGGAGCAGAAGGTGAAGGTCTGTGCCTGGGCATCCATCGTGTCTTCCACAGTTGGCTGATGTCATGGGAAAAGTGCCACCATGGCTGGAAGGGACAGGTCAACTGGGTTGTTAAGAACGGAAGGACACAGGTTTGCCAGTCATCCAGCCTAGTCTCTGGTGTGGGGACAAAGCCCTTGAGGATTAATTAGGAAGCTGAAGCTTGAGCTGGGTCAAGCACCAGAGTCAGAGAGACTTATGAAGTGAATGTGAAACTGTGGCCGCCATCAGCATGACCCTGTGGTGTAACACGAATCTTAAAAGGTCTTATTAATAAAAACAAACCCAGGGCCAGGTATTGGGGTGAATGCTGAAAGATCAGAGAGACAGAACAGACCATAGCTAACCACACCTTGCCAATTCCTCAGTTGATCTTGTTTCCTCAAACTGGAAGCCTCTGCATCCTCATCCGAATGGTTCTCAGCTGAACTGCTGCTAAAAGCCTAAAAGCTTAACAAGCCTAGTTCCTAGTCCTCACGCCTTATATACCTTTCTGCTTCCTGCCATCACTTTCTGAGATTAAAGGTATGTGTCACCATGCCTGGCAGTTTCCAGTGTGGCTTTGAACTCACAGAGATTCAGACGGAGCTCTGCCTCCCAAGTGATAGGATTAAAGGTGTGTGTGCCACCATTTTCTGGCCTCTATGTCTGTCTAGTGGCTGTTCTGTTCTCTGACCCCAGATAAGTTTATTAGGGTAAACAATATATTGGGGGACACAGTATCACCACAGTGTAGCAGTGCCCATTGTCTCTCAGCCCTAGTCAGCAACTTTATATTTCTAAATAAACCTGAAGTTAATTATAAAGTTTTAGTTATTAATTTTTTGTATTTATTTAGTGTATGTTTATGTGTGCTTCTCTCTCTCTCTCTCTCTCTCTCTCTCTCTCTCTCTCTCTCTCTCTCTCTCTGTGTGTGTGTGTGTGTGTGTGTGTGTATGTGTGTACATCCATGCACATGTATCTATGGTGTGTCCTCACACATGTGCCATGGCACACACGTGAAGGTGAGAGGTTAACCTATGGAAATCTATTCCATCACATGGGTTCAGCTGACCTAAATTGGGTCATCAGGCTTGGCCATCCCCTTTGCCCACCGAGCCGTCTCTCCAGCCCTGTAAAGTATTATTTAATGAGAAGGACACATTCCAGTGGTGAAAATGTGATTTTATAGCAACTTTGCTTGGACATATTGCCCTGTTGAAGAATGTATCTGTCTAAGTAAACTGCCATCTAAGACAGGTGACAGTACCCCACATGGCAATATTACCTCATCCCCAAACCCAGTGACCAACAGTGGGGCGACTCCAGCGTCAAATTTCTACCCCCCTCTATCTTCACTTCTTCAATAATATGATCACAAACAACAACAAGAACAAAAAAACAAAACAAAAAAACTGGAAGCTATAGATGATTAACATCTCACCCCACCTCTTTCCTGACTTTTATTGCTGATTTTTTTTGTTTGGTTGGTTTTTTTTGTTTTTCGAGACAGGGTTTCTCTGTGTAGCTTTGCGCCTTTCCTGGAACTCACTTGGTAGTCCAGGCTGGCCTCGAACTCACAGAGATCCGCCTGGCTCTGCCTCCTGAGTGCTGGGATTAAAGGCGTGCACCACCACCGCCCTGCCTGATTTTTTTTTTTAAAAAGAGAAATGTAAGTACCTCTAGAGAAAACACAGCTCAATTATTGTGTGTTCCAACTGCGTTTTGAGTTTTGAGTTTCGGTCAATAGTAAGAGGTGAAGTTCTTGTTCCCCCTGCTCAGTATTCGCCACAGTAACCTCACCATGCCAGCAGATGAAAGACTCAGAAAACAGGTGTTATTTTCTAACCAGGCTATTTGGTGATTTGACGCCTCTTTCTGAATGAACAGTAATAGCTGTGGGTCTGCAGGGATTGGATCCCAGCCCCTTCATCTTCAAAGGAGAAAGTTGTACTAACAAGGACATTTTTGGCTTGTTCTGAAACACAAAACGATTTAGTATTATAACCTTTAGACATTCCTTTTGTGTATCTCTTGCTATAGCTTGCATCTTGGATTCCCCATTCCCCCAAGACTGTGTGTAAAAGACTTGGTTCACAGGGTGTCATCTGCAGAAGATGGTGCGATGTGGAGCAGGTGAGGATTTAGCATGACAGATGCTTACACACACACACACACACACACACACACACACACACACACACTGTTGCGGTAACGCCCGCATTACCGCTAACTGTTCACCATGTCCGAGCGAGGGGCTGTGGATTAAAAAATAACAAGAGACAAGCGAGTCATTCGCCACGGCAGAATGCCGAATGCCGAATGCCGAATGCCAAATGCCGTTTATTGAAGGAGGGAGGAACCTTAAATACAGGCTTACAGCACAATGGAAGATCCCCGGAGGGCAGAAGTTCGCTTCCCAATGTTCTACATTCTTGCATCTAAGCTGTTTACACCAAATGCAGGATACACGAACAAAGAACCTCCAGTGAAGAGCCTCCAGTGATCCGAGGTGAGAAGAAGCCAGCAGGGAATCAGCATAGGGAGGACATCTGGTCAAGGTCGGCAAGCAGGCAACAGTTTACTCAAATATGGGGAGCCAGGGCCCTACACACACACACACACACACACACACACACACACACACACACACACACACACTTATGCACTCCAGAAATGGAAACCCTTATGGACAAAAGTAACAATTGCACCAACACCCAATTTGATGGACCAGTGAGTTTTTATTGGGGTTACTAGCTGGGGTGTAGGTGAGGGGTCACTTACAGGATCAGGGAGGACTTATACCAGCTGCGTCACAGAAATACCCACCATGACACAGAGGACAACTCCTGAAAGCTTGTAGCCCTGGAGCTCTCTGCACAGCTCTACTGTCTAAATCTCTCTGTCTCTCTGTCTCTCTCTGTCTATCCCACCCCATCCCAGTTGGACTAGTCAGAGCCCCCTCTCCTAGGAACCATTACTCATTTGTATACTGCTAAGGAGGGATCCCCAAGGACCTCCCAAGCTTCTGTGTGACCTTTTGTTAACTTCCTGAGGCTCATGAGCTTCCCCCTCCCTCCTGGAGGGAATGTTTCAATTTGGAGAAAAATGCCATCTAAGGGGGAGAGGGACTAGAGAGAGGAGGTTCTTATGTCATTCCCTGGGAGCCCTTGAGGCCCTTGAAGGGGGTTGGGGAACCACAGCCCCCTCCTCTTCCTCTTTTGCTGGCTGGATGGCAGTGTAATTGGTTTCTACTCAAGTCTCGTTTAGTTAATTAAAACGATTTGTGAGGAATATGACACAGTGTAGCCAAAACAGGGTTTTCTCTACAGACAACAGTGCTTGTGCATAGAATCCTATTAACAAATGCCTATATCTAATTATAATGTCACTCAAAGGTCCCCTATGCTCTCCTGATATGATATAATCCCTTGACAGGCCTCAAGCAATGGGGCCAGTTGATTATGAGCTGAAGTCACCAAAGCTCATAATGACCTTTTCTCTTTGTAAGTTGATTAGTTCAGGTCTTTTGTTATAGCAATGGAAAGCTACCTGACACCTATACCATTCTTTAAATTAACAATACTCATGAGTATTTTTCTATATCACTGACCAGTCTTCAAAACTGAATTTCAGTGACCATACCTCATGCCACCACGTGACTGTACTGGCATTTAGTGAGCCACTCCCTATAGTAGGATACTAGATTATTTCTGGACTTTTCTTTGCCCTAAATAACACTGTGATAGATGATGTCTTTGTGTGTATTTCTAGGTCTTTCCTTACTGTAAATCAGTCTGGGAAATATTAAAAGGTCAAAGGGAATGAGTGCCCTTAAAGGATCTTTTGTTTGCTTATTTTCAATCCTTAACCTAATACCATGAACACAGTTGTTAGTCATGACAGTAACTGTCTTCGTCAAACCCAAGCACAGTGTGCCTTCTAGTGTTGCCGTGGAAACCAAAAATAACAATGGCCAGTCTACAGACAGGCTCCATCCCTCCCTCAAACAGTTCAACCTCACTCACAGCTGTAGTTTGGAGATAGAGTCATGTTATCGGCAGGTTGTGGAACCTGTAGGAGGCGGAGCCTAGTTGGAGAAAGGTAGTTCAGTGGTCACATGCCTTGAAGGGATTCATGGGATGCTAACCTCTGTCTCTCTGCTTCCCAGATGTATAGGGTGAGTAGATTCCTACACCATACACTCTGACTGGGATGTCTGCCTCACAAGAGATCCCAGTGGCTGTGGGCAGGGTCGTGCAAACTGTGAGCCCAAACAACCCTTTCTATGGCTGAAGCGGGTTATTTCAGGTGTTTGTAACAACCTGAAATAACCTAGTGTAACAACTGCTCCCACCTAAGCCTGATGCCCATTAATTGTCTTTATTTTAAATTTTGATATTTTGTATATTGTATGTTTATTTTACATTAGTCTATTCATTTTGCTTAGTGAGATTTTTTTTTTGTGCGGGGGGTCGGGGGTGGGGGGATGGGGAGGGTTGGATGAGTGGGGGGTGGGGGGTGGGGAGCAGAGCTGGAGTGAGTGTCCTTTTTACTTCATCCTAATCCTGTAAATTGGAACATTCTAGAATCCCAGTGAGATGGACTATCCTGGAATGCCCACTGACACTTTAATAACTAAAAGAAACACCTGAATGTACAGATTAGCAAGCTGATAAAAGATCAAGGGCCATTAAGGACTGGAGGCCCATGAGACCTGCTGTGGGTGGTATGCACATTTATTGTATCTAAATGGCTGAAAATGGACAGACCAAGGAGGGCCCACAGCAGCTGATGGTGGATCACGGAAGCTCAGAACCTGCTTTGAAGCTTCAGCAATAAGCAATAAGCCCTTCTGATGCAAACATTTCACCAAGATTCCTCCTGAGATCTCCATCTCCTCCCATCACTTAAAAAGACCATTTAGGGGAGCTGTGCCCTGTCAGTCACAGCTTTGATCTTTCGGATCTAATCACAGCCTCGCAGAACACCCACGCTGTGTGTGCTGTTTTATACCAGAGCAAATGAGGATTATCTCCTGCACCCACCACGAGACTCCTCCATCCCCTGGTGTGGAGGAGACAAAGGCTAATGGTTACTGGGAAGCTAGTAGCTGGGGTTTAGAGTGCAGCCACCTCCATTTAGAGACCAAGGTGTCATTTGGGTCCTGAAGGTGAATATACATTTGTCACTACTAAATGCCAGATTAAAAAAAAAAAACTGTTCTCAGATAATTAGCAATTAAGGTCATTTTTGCATTAAATAATAACTCCCTTTCAGGGACTACTCATTCAGAATATATTGAACATTTATCATGTTGTAGATTCTTCGGTTAGTCTCTGAGTTTTCAGACAGGGGCAAACAGAACAGTCACTCCTGGAAGTGACAGCTGGGAGGGTGAGGGAGACAATAAGCAAAGAATCCCTTTGTGATTACAGATGGTGAGGGATGTAAGAAAAGAGCAGAGGGCCCAAGTGGAGCCCAACAGCTGGTGCTCTGCCGGGCTGTGCTGCCTTTTCATCCATAGAACAAAATGATATGGATATCATTTCTTACATTTAACCAATGGGAAAACAAAAGAGTGGCCTAGCAGCATGGCAGGGGGCTCCCAGAAGTCAGTAGAGGGCATAAGCTTCCATCCTGAGGGTCTAACCATCTTTTAGCCAACCTCTGTAGGAGGCACAGAGGTCTTTGTGCTCACAGCAACTGAGTCGTGTTGAACCGGACTGCCTTCTTACCCCACATGGATCGATCCTCTGCTGGCCATGTTGGTTGCAGAGACACTCCCCAACCCCTACCCCTACACACACAAGCCTCTACTCCATGCCATGCCATGCACACCTCCTGAGGGTCTGTAAGTTTTGTAACTGATACCACTGCCTCTTCGTCTGTGAACTTGGAATCTTGAGAACTGGACACAGAGTCCAACAGGACATCACAACCCCCTTCTGGATAAAGCTGTCTGGAGAATGAAAGAGGACTTGACCCATGATGGCAGTGCTCACCCGCCTTCTCTGTTCTCCTCTCCTGCCCCTCATCATACCAAACACCCATCTAGTCAAGTCCAATCCCATAATGGCTCCTCTTAGGGAGGCTTCCCTCCACAGGAGCAGCAGCTACAGCCACGGGTCCATAAGAAAAGCCCACATGTCTGTGCTGTCCGGCCTTTTGGTTTCAGAATGAACACAGGACAACTAATTGTAGGATTGTCATTGCTACCCAGTGTCTCTGCCTCCTACTGACCCATCACAGCAAGGAAAGCAAAGAAACCCAGCCAGAGTCATCCCAGACTCTCCTAGATTGAAAAACGAACTAGAAGCTACTGGCTGTCACTCAGTTGCTAGGCGACTTGTTCCCTACTTCCTAGTACAGCAAATAAGGGTCTGGCCCCAAAAGCTTGGAGGTCCCATCCCTGGAAGTATCAGAACCAGGAACAAAGGGTTTCTATCACACCCAGTTCCTTCTAGCTTAAAGCAAACCCCCAAGTCTTCTGGGCAGCTGTAACTTTTGGAAAAATCTCTCAGCCAATTCACAAAGCAATCTGAAATCATAGTATGGTTTTCTTTCAAGAGATAAGGACTATAATAAATTAAGGCACAAGTGTGAATTTAAATAAGCAGGTGATTACTATAGATAACCATAAAACAAGTGTGTTCTCATGTGTGTGCCACTACCAGCTCCTTATCTACATATCTAGACCCAAGTTCCAGTTTCAGAGACCGTGACTATGTGCTTGGAAACAGGAATTGGGATTCACCAGATGACAGCCTGATACTCATTATGTGTTTGCACCTGGTCAGGTGTACCCATGCAAAGATGGCCTATGTAGACATGTCACATCCACGGCAATGACAGTCTGGACACCAGGCTGGCCGCCTATTAGTGCCTATTGAGGACTGCCTGTCTAGATGAGCTGTCACTATTTGTGAGGCTGGGGCCAGTGGGTGATTAACCCTTAGAATGCATGGCTTCCTCTGGTGTCACTTTCTCTTCTCCTGCTTTTCTTGTCATTTAGGAAGTGTCACAGGTCTGCTCTGAGGTCATGATGGGATGGGGCTGGTTCCTGTAGCCCAGTGAAGGGAAAGATTTGTGGTGATCCTACATAGGAATGCCAGCTATAGTGGGGATGGTCCAAGGATGGTGGGTGGACTCTGAATCTTCTCTCCAAGTGCTGCCTTCGTGAGACTTGTCTCGGTGCCGATGAGCAAACATTTGGGTCTTAGAAAGGAGTCCCATAGCAAGCTTGGAAATGATTAAGATGTTTTTGTTTGTGTTGGTCATTTCTACCAAAGCTCATGACTGTTCTAGCTTTATTTCTGTCGCTGTGACATGGTGTCCAAAAGCAACTTAGAGGAGGAAAGGATTTATCTGGTTTGGGTCACAGTCCATTATTGTGGAAAGTCAGGGGCATGAACTGAGTCAGGAACCTGAAGCAGAAACCATGGAGGAATGCTGTTTGCTGGCTTACTCTCTGGCTTACTCACAGTCTCATGCTCAGCTACCCTTTTGTACAGTCCAGGACCACCTGCCTAGGGATGGTGCCGCCCACAGTGGGCTGGGCCCTCCTGTTTCAATTAACAATTAAGACAGTCCTCTAGAGGTGTGTCCATAGGCCAACCTGATGAAGGCAAATCAACTGTAACACTTTCAGGTGATTCTAGGCTGTGTGGCGCTGATGGTAACTATAATAGCAATTAAAGCTGAAGAATTTGGGAACACTTCTTGAGGTGAGACTCCACTTCATGCTCCCCACAGAGCAGATGAATAGTTTATTTAGAGTAAATGATTACCACCTTCCTTATGTTAACATCAATAGTATGTGTGTGAAAAAAATCACTACATCTTACTAAACGGGAAATATAGAGGAATGATGTCATGTGACAGTCCTGCTGGTCTTTTCTGTGTGTGGCTTAACGGAAGGCAGATTGTGCCCTCTGCCCCAGTTCCCAATCTGTGGCAATAAGACGCCATCAAACTGGAAAATCCCACTGTACACTCCTTGGAGAATAAAAGTGAAGAGGGTTCATAACATCTCAGCCTGATTATAAAAACAGCCTTAATCTTATAATAGATGAAGACCTGAGAGACACGGGGTTCCCAGGTGACACTCTGAGAACTCCTGTGACATGGCCTTAACCGAAAACCTTTATGTGTCTAAGTTGGAGAGAATTCTGTAGAATGGAGTCATAGGGGTCATGGATTTATGCAACGCTGTTATCATCGTTTTATGACCAGACCAGTAACTGTCCCTTTGAGGACAGAGAAATGAGATTAGATGATAAATTGATGGCCAAGAACTGGGTGGCATACAGGCTTTAGAGAGGTGGAGGTGACTGTTGAATGGCAAGGGTCTGGTCTGTTGTTAAACTCTGTATTAGTAGCTAGAAACTGGCCAAGGCAGAGTGTTTACACCAGAGAAATAGGCAGAAATAGCAGCAGAGCCTTCCTTTCCTCCCCCACCTCTCTTTCTTCCCTCTCCCTCCCTCCCCCTTCTTTAAAAAAATTTTCCTCCTTTCTTCCTTCATTCCTCCCCTCCCCTTCCCCTCCTACCCCTACCCCTCCTCCCTTCCCCCTGCTTTCCCACCCCCCTTCTCCTCTTCTTCTTCTCCTCCTTCCCTCCCCCTCCCCCTCCTCCGTCTCCTCCTCCTTTTTCTTGGTTTGCACAGTTAATTTTTCTTTGCTTTGTGTGTGTTTTACATTTGCTATTTGAAAGCTGAGTTTGCTGTTACAGCCACAGCTCCTCTGGTCTGAAACCTAGCCTGATTACACGTTTCTGCAAACCCTTCCACACCCAGCCTGGCCCTTATAGGCATTTGTGCTCTTCTCTGTGGCTTAGCTGCTCGGGTATGTGGAGAGTAGAAGGTACTGGACAGCCTTGGCTGCTGCCTCTGCAGTGAGTGGCTGGCCACTAAGATTTGGGTGAAATGGTTCATGAATACAATATCCCTTTTCTCATTAAACTGAAGCAACCCTGACTCTGGTCACACAGGCGCTTGGCACTCTACTACGCTGGCTTTGACTAAGATGTAGAAATTAATGGTTGCTCTGTGGTTTGGGGAGGGGCAGGAGCCGTGATTTACAGACCTCTCTCTTACCATCTGTTCTCTTGCTTCAAGGCACTGCTTCTTGTAGCCTGAGGATGTGAGGGAAATTATGTTAAGGGATCACAAATTTTCCTTAAAGTTTCATTTTCAGAAAAACAACAACATCCCACGAGATAAGCATCTCTGTTTTTATACCTGGAGGTCAGTATACCAAGATTACAGCCAGGAAGTGGGGGTGGGGGATTTTGTATGTGGGTTTGTTTTTAATTAAGACTTAAATGATGATTCTCTTCAAATGGAATGGAGAGTGACCATAGCTCAGACGGGGAGTTGATCAATTTTGCAACACAGAGAGACATTTCATCGTTTTTGCAACATCCTGGCTGCTAGCAGGGGAGCAAGAGCAGGTGGGCCCGCCAGAGGGATTCCTCTATACCTTGGCAACGGGTATCACTGCCAGCCCAACTCAGGCAGCCCTGCTGTTTCTAGCTTCCCACCCCTAGAAACAAATCAGATTCTGTTTGTCTGTCCTGTCTAGTACAAAGTCTTGTGACTCTTGTTCTTCGAAGCTTCCCAGGGGGTGGGGAGATGGCTCAGTTGGTAGGGTGCCTACTGTGCAAGCGTGAGGACCCGAGTCTGGGTACCCAGCACCCAGGCGAAAGGTCAGTCAAGCATACCCATGCATGTGATCTCAGTGTGGGGAGGCAGAGATCCCTGAAGCCTATTGGCTAGTGGCTAGTCAGCCTAACTGAATTGACCAGTTCCAAGTTCAGTGAGAGACCCTGTCTCAGAAATAGAGGAAGACACCCAGCATCAACCTCTGGTCTCCATGTGAACTTGTACACACACACACACACACACACACACACACACACACACACACACACACGCTTGCGCTCTCTGTCTCTCTCTCTGTCTCTCTCTGTCTCTCTCTGTCTCTCTCTGTCTCTCTCTGTCTCTCTCTGTGTCTCTCTCTCTCTCTCTCTCTCTCTCTCTCTCTCTCTCTCTCTCTCTCCCATGCATGAGCATGGGCACGTGCATAGCAGCATTTTGGAAAAACCCACCAATGCTTAGGCCTCTATGTGCTTTGATCTTGTGTCATACAAACAGAAGGAAATCCAGTGTATACAAGAAGTTAAGGAAAACACCAGTAATTGGCTTTGGTGGGGGTGGGGAGCGGGAGGATGGATGAGGGGGGGATCTGTGGTTGGTATGTAAAATGAATAAAAAAAATTAAAAAAGAGTTCTTCCAGGATTTCTTCAAATAACAGACTCCTGTAATGCATGGAAAACGACACTTGGGGCTGGGAAATTAAAGGTACGTTCTGCTGTTTGGGAGCAGGTCTGCCTTACAAAGCAGGCTGCACACCTGTGTCTCAAGTTAGGAAGAGCTCTCTTTGATGCATACTTTCTGTATTTATTTAAAGGCTGTTTTAGCAGATTATTTCTTAAGTAGATGTAGAAACTTACTTTTATATTCACAGTACTCATATCTTCTTTTCCTTGTGTGTTCATGAACATATGTGTATGTGGGCAGGTGTGCACACGTGTACATGTGACAACATTGGGTGTCTTTCCTAATCATTCTCCACCTTAATATCAAGACAGCCTCTCACTGAACTCAGAGCTCACTGATCTGGCTAGGCTTGGCTAGAGAGTGAGCTCTGGGAACCCACCTGTCTGTACTTACCTAGTGTTAGGTTTTTTTGGTGCATACTGTTGCACCCAGATGCTTTGCAGGGGCACTGAGGATTCAACTCGGGTCCTCATGTTTTCCAGGCAAGCACTTGATAACTGAGCCAGGTGTCAGGAGCCTGGGCATATTCTAGGGGCTGACTCGGTTTACCAATGTGTATGTGACATATGCAAAGAGCATAAGGAACAAATGGAAGGGTTGGGCTGTTGTCTAACAGAAGAGCGTTTGATACCAGTAGCTTCGGTGTGGAGTCAGGAGCTCAGAACTGGATATGTCAAATGTGGGATGCTTGGAGGACATAAAAGGGAAGCTGGGCTCCAGGCACCTCCATTGCATAGTGAGTGCTTGAGACCACAAGAGTAGATACACCATCAAAATTCTGAAAGGAAGTACATCAGCAATGACCTTGTCCTGGGACACAGTTCTGCTGTGGGATGGTCTGTATGTCAAATTGCTCTGATTGGTCAATAAATATAACACTGATTGGCCAGTGGTCAGGCCGGAAGTATAGGCGGGACTAACAGAGAAGAGAATTCTGGGAAGTGGAAGACTGAGGCAGGGAGACACTGCCAGCCGCCACCATGACAAGCAGCATGTGAAGATGCCGGTAAGCCACGAGCCATGTGGCAAGGTATAGATTTATAGAAATGGATTAATTTAAGATATAAGGACAGTTAGCAAGAAGCCTGCCACGGCCATACAGTTTGTAAGCAATATAAGTCTCTGTGTTTACTTGGTTGGGTCTGAGCGGCTGTGGGACTGGCAGGTGAGAGAGATTTGTCCTGACTGTGGGCCAGGCAGGAAAATTCTAGCTACACAGTTCTACTACAGAGCCTTGGCATTTGTGTCTCCCTCTACAAGGAACAACGTCTCTCCAGTGCTGCATGGTTTACATCTCCTCTAACTCCTTGACTGTTATCTTTGAACAGTCTCTTTGACTTCTATGCAAGGCCACCCTTCTATGTCTTGCTTCACTCCACTCCGTATTTAGTTTTTCTACTGAGTGTCTACCACTACCTGACATGCTAATGCCCATGTTTCTTTGATTTGTTTACAATCTATCTGCTCCAACTCAAGGCAAGATCCTGCTAGTGGAGTCTATGCTGGTTTGATGCAGTTTTACCCACTACTAGGAGTTTCTGAAACATAATATAGCCAATATGTATTTGTTGAATCAATTTTAAAAATTTTAAAAAAGCAATTCTCAGGAAGCCCTCAAATGTATTTCCAACAGTCTCAAACTTCCCACTTGATTCCTTCCAATAAGTGCTTCTTAGACACAAATAATAATAACTACCCAGAGATATACTTTTTTAAACATAGGTGTTTTTAAAATATTTTTTATTTATTTTATATGTGTATGAGAGTGCGTGTGTGTGTGCATGCGTGTGTGTGTGTGTGTGTGTGTGTGTGTGTGTGTGTGTGTGTGTGTGTGCATGAGTCCCATAGTTCACACTTGGAGGTCAGAGGACCACTTGCTGGAGTTGGTTCTTTCGACCATGTGGGTCCCAGGCTTGGTAGCAGGCACCTTTACTCACTGAGCCATTGAGCTGGCCCAAATAGGTGTCTTTGAAACTCACGTTCCCAACTCCCTCTCAGAAACATGCAGAAGTAGAATCACATGATAAAATGAGGCACTGCAGTGTGGCCATTTGGGGGTGAAAAAGGTAGACTCATTGGGTTAGTTCCTGAACATGGGGTGCAGATAAATCAGGCCCAAATTGCTGCACCAAGCACTGGAGATGCAAAGGGGGGTGAGATACAAGGACTTGTGGGTAGAGAGAGCAACCGAGAGCCCAGGTGATGTGTTGTGTTGGCTGCAGCAGAGAAAATCCATGCAAAAAGAATGTTTTAAAATATCTTCAGGCCAGGCAACCTTTATTTTTCAAAGGGTTTAGCAATCTTGTGTTTGTAATGTAAGGACTCCCAGAGTCAGATGTACACACAGTGTTCATCACGGAAGCCATTTCCCACACTGGGAGATTTGAGATGCTCATGGTCCGGAGAGGAGTGACGAAACCCTTCAGAAAATTACCGCAGTAACTCTTTGTTAGGGTGATGTGAGGCTGAGCGAGTTGGGGCTGTGTGACTAACAGTCTATGCTTTCTACTTTGAGGCTATGTCAGCCTGACTCCCAGAGTGTAGTGCCCTGGGATCTTTTCAGACTGTCTTATCTATCACCCGATCCTCCCTGATGGACAGGATTGGAAGACCCGTGTGAAGGGCCTGTCCACTCTCTGCCCAAGTAGTACCATTCCTTATATACTCCTATTTATCCTAATAACTTCAGTATGCCGATACCTCCGGGTGCTTCAAGACTACAGCTTAGGAATAATGTATCAGCAGACACTGCAAGGTATATTTGAGTTGCGTTAACTCATTTCACAAGGACTTTTTAAAAGTCATGTTTCCTTCTATAAGGAAGGAAAGAGCCAGTGAAATGGCTCACTAGATGAAAGTGTTTGTGGCCCAGCCTGATGGCTTGAGCTTCATCCTGGGCTGCACATGGTGGAAGGAGAGGAATGACTCCCACAAAATTTCCTCTCATTTCCACGCATGCCCGCTCATAATAAATAAATTTTAGAGTGAGAAAACCTGCTTCGGGTGTGGAGCTCGGCTTCATGCAGGTGATGTTGTCTCCAGTTTTCTATGAGGAAAGGGAAAGGCGCAGAGGAGACCCAGGTCTAATGGGTGCCAGTCTGTGTCCTTCATCATCCCAGCTGCTCTGAGACAAGTGACAGAATTCTAGAACTAGAGATGAACCTGGTCATAGTCCAAGCTTCCGCTCATTGAAGAGATGTCCATTCAGCTTACATGTCAAAACGTCTGTCATCATAATTTTGTTCTTTTCTGAATAATACATACCATATACTTAAATTTTTCTATTATATCAAAAATATGCAAATGTATACATTTCTTAGGCTAGTCTGCCAATAATAGAAAGTTTTGAATCTCTTTAATCTTCCTCCAATAGAGCAAAGAATAGCAAAATCAAAACACATGAATATTGTCAACAAATCAAGCTGATGAGCTCTGATTTAGTGGTGAATAGACTTTCAGCAGCAGCAAGGACCTGAGTGATAGCAGCAGTAAATTAACAGAGAAAAAGCTAAGAGGAGAAAGAATGCAGCCAGTGTGCTGAGAGTCCCCGGTTTCCAACATGCGCTTGCTCGCTGGGGCAAGGCTTGGTGCACTCTATTGGCACAGGGTTAGAACAGTCCACAGTGGGATCTAACAGGAAGTCTACCTTCCCTGAAATCTTAATAAGACCTGCTGAAACTGTCACTTGTCAAGGATGAGATGTTGAGAGCAGAACTCAAATGGAGCAAATAGACAAAGGGCAAGAATCAAGTTCAATGATGGAAGAAGAATATGAAGGTGAGAGAGCCTGGAGAGCAAGCAGACATTGGCTTTGAAAACTACATGAAGAGAAGATGTGCTAAAGCCCAAGACTAGAACATTCGGAAGTCTAGCCACTGAAGGAAAGGAGCCGCAGTGAATACGACACTATGGCTTGAGTGTTTGCCCACTCTAAAAGTCATGGAGAGACCAGAGTGCCACTAGAACTGTATCAAGATGTGAGGCCTGAAAGAGCATCATGAAAGGGATGCGGGGAAATGTAAGCGCCAGGAGGCTGCAGGGATGGTCAGTGGTTAAGAATACTTGATGCTCTTGCAAAGGACCCAACTTCAGTTCCTACTACCCATGCTGGATGGTTCACAACTCTTTGTAAGTCCAGTCCCAGGGGATCTGACTGCCTCTTCTAGTTTCCTCAGGCACCCCTACACACATGGTACATGCACACACATGTGCACACTTGTGAACACACACACAAATCAAATAAGTTATAAAGCAGAAAATCACTCTCATTGTACTGTCCTCCAACTGTGCTTTATGGCAAAATAAAACGGGATAATGGGCTTAAGATGACACTGTAAAGAAGTAGGAGCTGAGATTTTTATACCTAGCTAAGTTAGGCTTTCAAGTAAAAACTTAGGCAGAGTGTCAGGCAGTCTCTATAACCTGGAGAATATTTAAGTCTTTTTCCTGAGCAAATTCCAGGTAACTAAAATCACTAAGAACAAGCATTAAAATTATATTTCTTGGTGCAACTAAAACCAAGTGTCAGGAAGGCAAATAATGACAGACTAGTGTCTGGACAGGTGGCTGAATAATTAAGATGCTTTCTGTTCTTCCATAACATGTGGGTTCAAATCCCAGCACCCATGTCAGGTGGCTCACAACTGCCTGTGATGCCATGGGGTTCAGTATCTTTGACCTCTGAGCACACCTGCACTCACGTATGCACACCCACACAGCCAACACATGTGAATATACAAGATTTTAAAAATAAATATTAAAAGATTAAACTGGCAATCAGTGCAGTAACTCTGTGGAGATGCAACAGTACCTGATTAACTCCACACCCGGGTATCAGTTAGAGTAGAATCCATAATGAGCCACTTCATACGACAACTGGTTTTCCTCAGCAAAGAACTTACATAAAAACGTGGAGGGACAGAGGGAAAACATCTAGATTACTAGAGATACGTAAAGATGGCAATACTGGAGAGCTAGGGGCTGTGTAGCATGTTATTAAACCCTAAAGAAGAGCTTAGAGGAGCTGGAGAGATGGCTCAGCGGTTAAGAGCACTGGCTGCTCTTCCTGAGGTCCTGAGTTCAATTCCCAGCAACCACATGGTGGCTCACAACTATCTGTAATGAGATCTGGTGCCCTCTTCTGGCCTGCAGACAGAACACTGTATACATAATAAATAAATCTTAAAAAAAAAACCTTGTTAAAAAAAAAAAGAGCTTAGAGTACTTCAAGACAAGTGAGGCTAGTGTTTACTTTTTATTAGGATGGGCATGCAGAGGGTTTATGAGATAAATGGCAAGTTTCAACTTTGTTTTTATGAATTCTGTCATATGTGTGTGTGTTGCATGTGTATGCACGTGTGAGTGTATGGAAACCAGAGGTCACTGTTGGGTGCCTCCTTTATTGCTCTACTTCATTTTTTTAGACAGGGTCTCTCACTGGATTTACCGCTTCTGGTTTTGGCTAGACTGGCTGGCCAGTAAGCCTCCAGAATCTGCCTGTCTCTTTTCCACCAGTCCTAGGGTTACAGAAATGTGTCACCATGGCTGGTCATGGATGCTGGGGATTACACTCAGATCCTCATGTGTGTGCAGCAGGCCATTTACTCATGGAGCCATATTCCCCCCGCCCTCCCCCCAACACCAGTCCCCACCCCAATCTACTCACTGTTAGTTCTCACATTCTAGTTTGCATCACTCAGCACAACTGAAATCAGTTGTTTGAAGGTTGTTGATCATCTCACAGTGACCTTTACCAACCATCAACTATGTAAAAGTCACTGTTGTTAAGTGCTGCCTTCTGGAAATTTCCTCCTTGTCTGAGCCATCAGGCTGTCCTGCCGTCCCCCAGCCCTTCCATCTGTCCCTTTTACGCCCCTTGGATGTGTGTTGCATGTCTGTGTTCTTGCCTTCTGCCCCTTCCTCTCTCCTTTCTCCTCCCTTTACCTGCCGTCATAAGCAATCAACATCAAAGTGTCTGACCCTTGCCCTGGGGGAGTCTCAGGGGCATAGTCCCAACGCACAGGTTGTCGCACCTTCCCAGATGTCCATCTGCCGCCGTGAACCTGGTGTGCCCAGTCGGAACCCATTTTGTTCCTCAGTCTAAATCTTTCTCCCATCTTGACAAGTTCAGCGAGCAGCTGCTTCATCCTGGTTCTGACTTCAAGTCTGACTCGTTTCTAGCTGCTGCCTGAATGTGTTTGTTTTCACAGACTTGATTAAGTTCCAGTTCTCTGTGTCTCTCCCTGCACCTGGCTCTGTGGAAGACAGTCAGAAGGCTTCCTGTGGTGCTTCCTTGGCAAGAGCCACCTTCGTTCTCATATGGACAGCATCATGACTGCTTCTTATCTGGTGATGGCGTGTTTGGGCTTCGGACCAACGCTAGTCACGTTGTACCATCAGCGTAGATATTGAGAGAGAAATTAGTGGAACTAACTGACAGTGACCGCTTTCCTGTGGTTGTTTACTAAAGAGAATTGTTCAAAAAAAAAAAGAAGATACATAGAAATGATAGAATAGAAGGTAGATTATTGAATCTACTCTGAAAGTAAAGAGAAGATATAGATATGATATAGATAAAAAGGTAGATTATTGAATCTACTTTTTGGACTATGCCTTCTCTCCACACCATCAAGCTAGATGATCATGAACAATGTCCAAATCTGTCTCTGTAGGTGGCAGGGTGAGAGATCTCTAGCAGGTAGTGACACCTAGTCTCTGGGGTGCCTGCTCCCAGCCGCACATGTACTTGACAAGCTCTGATTTTCTACTGAAGAACTAACTTTCACTTCCATTGGATTTTATATATATATATATATATATATATATATATATATATATATAGATAGAGAGAGAGAGAGAGAGAGAGAGAGAGAGAGAGAGAGAGAGAGAGAGAAAGAGATTATTTTCAGGCATAACATCTGTTGTTTGTGCCTAGAGGTATGTGTTTAGGTACATGTTAGTTCAGCCACACATCCATCTGTTCATTCACTCACCAACATTGCTGAGGACTGTGGTGCAGGGTTCTGCTCATCTAGGTAGTAGTGTGATCACAACATCTTGTACAATACTATCCTCCCAGGAAAACAGCCACCATCTTCATCAGATTAGCTGTGGCTGCCCGAGAACGGCTCCATCAGGAGTGGATCTGTGGACTGTTGACATTTCCTCAGAGGACGTGGTAGGGAGGGCCACTGAACCCTTTCCTGAGATTCATTCTACTCCCCCTAGCCATTTGCTTGCAATGTATCCCAATTGCATGTGGCTTTGGGGCCCGGGGAGGTGCTAGAGTATGTAGGTGGAAAGCACTAGAGGAACGACTCCATGCTGGGTGAAGACTTTCCAGTGTGGCTGCTTTGGGACCACCTATGCCCCTGCCAGTAACCCCTCAACCCATGCTCATTATGACAGCCCAATGAACTCATTGGTTCCAAGTCTAAATTTTGATAGTATTATGTTTTGATTTGTTGTTGGGACCTTGTGAGGAGAGGGTAAACATTGTTTACATCTCCCTGAGGGAAGAAATTTTTTGTAGCATGGCCCCAAGGAATTAACTGTCTAGGCTATGCTTGCCATACTCTGTCTTCTTCCTTAATTTTTATTGGCTCAGAGGATATGTCTGCTAATTCATCCACTCATCCATTCATCCATTTTCTATGTGTGCATTGCATGTTTTCATTCTGCTCTGGCACATGCACATGGAAGCCAGAGGAAAACAGGTATCTGCTTTATTATATTCCACAGGATGTCTACCTGAACCCAGAGCTAGGCTGGTGGCCAGCAAGCCCCAGAGAGTCTCCTGTCTCCCTGCACCAACCCGCACAGTGCTGGAGTTACAGACAAATATGGCCACACCAAACTTTTTATTTGGGTGCTGAGGATTTGAACTGAGGTCCTCCTGCTCATCTAGCAAACTCTCTTCCTGCTGTGAGCTGTCTCTCCAGGCCCATTTGTTGTCCCTACAATCTCCTCTTATCTCTTGCCATTAGCTCCCCATCCCTTGAAAGAGGTTATTCTGTATGCTCCGTACTAATCGCTCAAACTTCACAATGTCTTTTGAAAGTCCAGTAAGAATTTTCAAATAAGACAGACCCTGAATGTATGCCATGGACAATGAGGTTCACACTAACTTACCTGAGAGCTTCCACAATTGTCTGGGTATAATTCAGACCTATCAGTCCCTAGCATGAGGCAGGTGACTTGGGTCTGATACCCTGACTCAAGGCAGCAAGGTAATGAAGAAAGGATGGAAACAGACAGACATACAGAAAAGTGGGGTCACGTGGGCTGTGTGCACTCTAATGGAGTTGCCCCAACCTCCACACAACCACTGAATACCCAGAACATTCATTATGTACAGGGCAGTGGGAGGAGTTGGCCAGTCTCTGTAGGAGGTGTCTGAGGGGAGCTGTCTCGGGCTGTAAACATTCAGCAGAGGGAGCTCTAGTTGCTCCTTGTTGCACAGACTGACAACATGGACACTTTGACCAGAGGAGGGTTTTGTCATCCCTCTGAACTTCACCTCTGGCAGAAGAGGCTCTGCCACTGCCTTGGGCCTGAGGCGTTGGGACTCTTGACAAGGCTGTGCAGATGTCAAACAATACACAGTCACTCCAGACTTCACCTGCTCTTTACACATTCACTCGAGGCTTCCCCAGGTCCCTACACGTCCCCAAACAAGGCTTGCAGTAGGAAGCTGCTATGCTATGGTTTCTCTGTTACCAGGCATTTCTGGGCCTCCCTAAAACCACAATGACAGTGAGTGAAGTCAATCTAAATTGCTTGAGTTTTCCTTTGCTTTCTGCCTAGATAAGTTACTGCGAAGAAGGAAAATAATAATTGAGGGGCATCAAAACTCCCCTTCCAAAGAGTTTAGAGTGTGGCTTTCTGGGAGAACCCAAAGCAGAGCTTCCCAGCTAGAATTATTTGCTGGCTAATCATAGTCCTGATCCTGGCCAAAGTTATCCCACCAATGTCTTAACCAACACCCCTCACGGACAAGACAGTAACCAGTTACAACCTGACCCTGCTGATTTCTGTCTATACAGATGTTCAGAGAAGAGGAGGAGAGAAAGATGATGCCAGGAAGATTTTAAGCACTCTGGAAAATTAAGAACAGGTTTTAAAAAACACTCGCTGCTCAAATGCACGTCTTTCTGTGTTTAAATGTGTCAGGACACAACAGCTCATTTTGATTGATGAGGGAGGAGATACCGATGAGAATGACATATTTCCATCTGCTTTCTCAAAGAGGAGGTAGGTGACGGCCATGAATAAGGAACAAAGCAGCTTGCAATTCCTGTTTGGGATTTTTCTTTTGAAACCGGTCTCCTCAGGAAGTACATAATCCATCCTTTTCTTGCTTTAGCATCACTCATTCAAAGTGCCAGAAGTCCTTGTCCGGGAAGATGGAAATGTTTTCTCTCCTGAGGAGAGAAATCAGTTAGCTTGTTCTGGATTTTTTTTGACAGATTTTGGCCTAAAAAGTGTCACATCTCAGAAGTTCTGGCTCCAGAGAGCTTGTTAATGGGTACCAGTTCCATCCTCAGTGATAAGATTGTAAATGGGAGATTCACAGTCCAGCTCATCATAGTCATGCCACAGAAAACTGAGAGGCAAGAGGCCAGAGCTTCCAGCTTTATTAGAATCGGCAATCAAACATCTGGTCCAGTCTCTGCATTCTGTCTCACTTGCAGATGCCCAACTGTCGAAAAGCCCAGCAATGCCCAAGTACCACTTTGAGCTTGTAGCCACCTTTCCCAACAGAGGGTTGTTTTCCATTTTGGATCTGTGACTGGAGCCAGGGAATGGTTCCGTACAAACCTTGTTTGGGGAACATTAGATCTTAATTATGCTCAAACAAATGTGGACTCTTCCAGATAAGTTAATACAAACTCCACTGTCCTGGGGGAAATATCGTCAGTAGACTATTATAGTCTCATCCCCAAAACTAAAATATTATTTGTGAAATATGGAAGAAAATTTGACATTGAGTCTTTGAATCTACAAATATGATGTCTAGGCATTCAAGAATAAATTTAAAAATATTTTTAAAAGATTTATTTATATTTATTGTATGTGTATGGGTATTTTGCCCAGATGTGCATCTGTGCCCCATTGTGTGCAATGCCTGTGGAGGCCAGAAGAGGATGTTGGATCCGGAACTGGCGTTATATGTGGTTGAGAGCTGTCGTGTGGGTGCTAGGAGCCAAACCCAGGTCCTCTGAAAGAGCAGTACATACTGCTAACCACTGAGCTGGTTTTCCAGCCCCATGACTGTTTGGCTTATCCAAAGCTTTTTGTTGTGGTATCATTTTCATCATCACCATTATGTGAACTGGTGAAGTTAGAATGCACACACATCACGGTATGACAGGGAAGTAATCACAGACACCTAGAGAGAACTCTACAGGGTCCTTGCAGGATGGTGGAGAGGGCCCAAGGGAGACTGAGTACGTGAATAATGGGAACTGCCTCCCCAAGGCAGGGTTTCAGACCTCTTTAGAACAGGTGAAATTATGCCTGTCAAATGGTAAAGGACTTCTCCACATTGCCAAGAGAGCTGAACCACAGTCACAGTCCAAGTAAACCACCTTCTAGGCGACAGGGCACCCATGACCTTATAATCTTGCAAAAACCAAACATGGCTGCCTGGAACAACGGCTTGGTTCCAGCATGCTCTTTGGAATATGCTTCCTTTCCTAAGCTTTGCAAAACATCGAACTACAGCAGGCTTGTTCCTGGCTCGAGCTGTGAGCCCAGTGCCAATGCCTGAAGAACGTCTGTGCTGGCTATTTTGAGTCTGAGTAAC
>CABHPR010156509.1:0-22002 GCA_902168415.1 Peromyscus melanophrys | reverse complement strand
TAGGCTAGCATATTTGGACACTAGGTCCAGAGGGTGGAGCTATTTGAGAAGGTTATGGAACCTTTAGGAAGTAGAGCCTTGCCACTGAGGATGGGTTTTGAGGTTTCATAACCTGGATATACTTCCTGTTCTATTTCTGCTTCTTGCTTCTGCTACCATGCTTACACTTTCTCATTGTGATGAACTACACGTATCCCCTCTGGAAACATAAGCCATAAAAAACAAAAACAAAACAAAATAAAACAAAAAACCTCTTTCTCCCTTAAGTTGCTTTTGTAAGGGCACTGGACCCCAGTAACAGAAATGGAACTAACACAGCTCACAACCTACATCTCTTCTTATATTTAGACTCTATCTCTTGTCTAGCTTGGTGCTACATGGAACCTCAGTAAAGGATCACACCATCTGTACTGTGTTTCCAGGAATGCCATTTAGTGTGCACCTACTCATTCTATAACTCAGTAATGGCATCACCACATGGGCAGAAAGTTGGACTAGCCCTTTGGGAAGGATGCTGTCTGCTTATTGCTAGCTTCTAGCTTCCTATATGACCTTTGCCCAACTGTCTTAGAATGGCCACAAAATGGTTTTGTTGGGTAGGGAAGGCAGTTTCTATTGCGTGAGGCAGTGTCCATTGCTAAGAAGGCAGGTGAGATTGCGAGTTGTCCTGATGTCATCGCAGGGGTTTGATATGGAAGGATGGTATTGCTGGCATCACAGTCCATGGAACTTTGTGCAGTGACAACTATGCTCTCCATCTGTGCCTAGGAGAGCGGTGGCTAACCACATGCAGCTACTGAGCACTAATACTACAGCCAGAATGACTCGTTCTTTAATCTGCTCCCATTTAATTAATTTAAGGTTAAATAGCCACATGTGGCCAGTAGCTACTGTATTAACACAATCTCAGGATTATAGCTTCTAAGTTTCCTGCTATCCTGCAGTTTTCTGAGGAGTGTCTGCTCCAGTCTTCAACAAAGGACACCAAGACTGCAGGCTAAACTCATGCTTGGGGCAAGTTCTTAAAGGCATTTTTGCAATGTTTGAATGGAGATTCGAAGAAAGCTTCATCAAAAAGGACACTTTTTTTAGATTTTAATTTTAGTTGTGTGTGTGTGTGTGTGTGTGTGTGTGTGTGTGTGTGTGTGTGTGTAGTGGGGTATGCATGCGTACAGGTGCCTGCAGAGGCCAGAGGAAAGTATTAGGTCCTCTAGAACTGGACTTATAGGTGGTTGTGAGTCTACTGACATGGGTGCTGGGGGCAGAACTCGGTTTTCTACAAGAACAGTGCGGAGCTCTTAGCCACTGGTTTGTCTCTCTAGTCCTAAATTAGTCTCTTAAACAAGAATATATATATTCCCCATTCCACACCATACCACATTAGGTGAGGCTTTTCTAATATAAAAAAAGATCTTCATAGTTAGCCCAAACAATGAACTGTTATCTACAAGTTCACTTCGTTTTTTATGCTTACTATACGGTCTGAGCTGAACTCATTGGTGGGGTGCCAAGGGGAACCCTTTTTTGTTTCCCCAAATGTGTTCTAACTACCTGTACAATATTGAAATGCATTGGGGGAAAGCTGCAGGTGATGCCTTCTTTTGCATGTTCAGAACCTATATGCAAGTTCTAAAAGTCCAGCTGTAAAGTTGGCTTTGTGTGACTGTAGAGAAGTGGTTCTCAACCTGTGGGTCATGATCCTTTTGGGGG
The DNA here is from genome assembly GCA_902168415.1 of Peromyscus melanophrys. NCBI lineage: Eukaryota > Metazoa > Chordata > Mammalia > Rodentia > Cricetidae > Peromyscus > Peromyscus melanophrys. The sequence continues at coordinate 20,292 of CABHPR010156509.1, read as the reverse complement.
GGGGGGTCAAATGACTCTTTCCCAGGGGTCACATATCAGATATCCTGCATATCAGATATTTATATTACAATTCACAACAGAAAAATTACAGTTATGAAGTGGCAATGAAATAATTTTATGGTTGGGGGCCACCTCAACATGAGGAACTGTATTAAAGAGTCTCAGCATCAGGAAGGCTGAGAACCACTGTTGTAGAGAGATGGCTCAGCTGATAAGAGTACTGACTGCTCTTCCAGAGGATCCAGGTTCAATTCCCAGCACCTACTAGGAACTTAGAACCATCTGTGACTCCATTTCCAGAGGAATCCAACACACTTTTCCAACCTCCATAGATACCAGACATGCATGTGGTACACATACACACATGCCGGCAAAATACCCAGACACATAAAATAAACATTAAAAACAAAATTAAAACGGACTTTGTTTAGCACAAATTTCCCTTAATGTACTTGGCAGAGTTCTTTTGGTCCTAAAAGGCCAGAGATACAAGTCTGTACTGGTACACAGTATAAGTAGAGAGGTCACTTTGAATGAGAGCCATGAGAAAGGTCAGGAAACAAGCATGAATTATTGCCCCTGAGAATCAAGGAGTGTTTCATGGAGAGCGGCTCTTCAAAACAGAATCTAAAATATAGACAGTCCCCAAATTAAAGTTGTCTTACTCAGTGTTTTTGTTTTTTGACTTTACAATGGTGCAAAGGCTGTGTTCATTCAGGAGAAATGGAACTGTGACTTGTGAGACAAAGATCCCAGTGACCCATGTGACCACAAGAAGAGACAGCCAATGCTTTATGGTGCCCTGTATTGCCAGGCAACAGTGTTTGCTGGGTTTGATGAATTACAAAAGTGTATTTTGAGACAGGCTTTCACTAAGTAACCCAAGCTGGCTTCAACCTTGAGACTCACTTATATCAGCTTCTCAAGTTATGGGATTACAGATATGTGCCATCACACCTGGCCCTTATATAGATATTTGACTTCTAATACTTCCAATTTGTGATGAGCTTATGGGAGGTACTCCTACTGTAAATAAAAAACAAAACAAAACAAAAATCAAAAACATGGACACAAACAAACAAAAACCCTGTATTTTCATATCTTACTCCCTCCCTCACCTGTTTCATTCTTTTTCTTCTTCTTTTTTTTTTTTTTTTTCTTGAGACAGGGTTTCTGTAGCGGGCAGCCATTCCAGCTTTGATCTGGAAGTTCTAACCCCCATTGAGGCTTCGGTAACTGTCACACCTACAAGGCGGAGCCAAGAGAGGACCCTGAAGACCCGAGAGCTGGATGGGCTAGCTCTCTTGGTTCCTGGACCCTGGACGCTGGAGGTAGACCAAGCAGAGTTCTCCAGAGAACACCGCCAGACTACGCTACACCTTTCCCAGACCCTGTTACCTATCCCTTCACTTGTGAGTTACCCCACAAAATAAACCTCCCTTTTAACTACATGGAGTGGCCTTAATAATTTCACCAATAGGTTTCTCTGTGTAGTTTTGCAGCCTGTCCTGGAACTCATTCTGTAGACCAGGCTGGCCTCAAACTCACAGAGATCTACCAGCCTCTGTCTCCCAAGTGCTGGGATTAAAGGCATGTGCCACCACCGCCAGGCTCATTTTTTTCTTACTAGCACTCAGTAACAGATGAAACAATACATACTCAGTTGTCCTTAATCTGCCTCCCCACCACCAACATTTAACTCCACGAGAAAAGGAGCTATGCCCTGTTCCCATCCTGCTGTGTCCTCAGGTAGTCAGTGTGTGTTTATTGATTGATACTGAAGTGAAGAACCGTTTCAATGGGGCTAGAAGGAAGGAGATCATTTCAGAAGGAGGGAGATGGACAGGAAGAAAGAATAATAATAATGATGTAGAAAATGGCTGTGAGTGAAGGAAGGGTGGGCACCCAGCACTGAGACATGACAAGGGAAGTCTGAAGTCAGCACGGGGAAGATGGGAGGAGAGTTGGCTGAAGTTACAGGAGTACCTTGTAAAATGGATGTGATATTGGAAACATTTTGTGTTTCCAGAGAGGGAAGGGGTCTTCGCTGGTGAAGAGGCAGCATGGAAAGTGGGCTAGTCTCTTTATTGGAGTTATGGACAGGTTACCAACACAAAAGTGTTAAGGGTAAACACATGCACACACACACACACACACACACACACACACACACACACACACACACACACACACATCTATGGCGTCCACTATCACCCATTTTAAAGGGTTTTGCTTGCAAAGTGAGTTTGCTTCAATGTTATCTCCATAGAAGCAAAAGGCTACACAAGGCATTGTGACTAAAAGTTCTGTTGGAAGGGCAGAGGATGCTGGCCTTATGAATGACGTCAGCGGGGTATTCGCAGAGGAGGTGAGTCATCCATCTGGCAAGGCCACTGGATGTCCAACTGTATTTTCCTCCTGCTTTGTCATTCAGAATACAGACAATGCTTCCAAGACAGGAATAAAGAGCAGAACATGTTTCTTTGAATGGAATCTTTCATATTTGAAAGCAACATTTTGTTCCCCAAGTAGAGATAGGGCAGACACAGGCTAATTAGTTTAACCCCAAGGAAAAGGAGGTATTTAGAGTTTCATAAGCCCTGTCCTCCTCTGAACTTGTGTAGCAGTTTAATGTAAGCTGGGTGAAACTGGGTCCCCCATAGCATCCTCTCCCCAACCAGAGAAGCCCTAGGGTTATGACGTATGGTGGTTTAAACGAGAATGTCCCCCATAGACACATATGTTTGAATGTTTGGCCCCTAGTTAGTAGAACCGTTTGGGAAAGATTAAGAGTTGTGGCCTTGTTGGAGGAGGCTTTGAGGTTTCCAAAGACCCTGTCATTTCCAGTGTGCTCCCTGTTCCTGCTGCCATGTCTTCACGTTAACATCATGCTTAACCCTCTGGAACTGTGTAAGTCCCGTTAAATGCTTTCTTTTGGAAGGTGTCTTTACCATGGCGTTTTATCACAGCAATAGAAAAGTAACCAAGATACTACTTTTCCTTCCTCTAATGGCCTGACAGAGTCACCTGAGTGGTCCATTCCTTACACCATGTGAAAGACATGGGCAGAAACAGCAAATCACCAGCAACAGTAGCGTATGTTTCAGAAGCGTACGATAGGCCGTGTAGGACATTCACATTCATTGCTTTTGTATTGATGGGATTATTTATTTTTCACAGCTACCTTCAGAGGTGGGCTTTTGACGATGAACATGGGAGATATAGAAGAACTTGGATTGCAAAGTAGGGTCCTAACAGATGGAATAGGAACAATTTCACTCTATATTGGTTACTTTTCTCCTCACAGTGACAAAATACATCAAGGCATGGCAGCTGGAATGGCTCCATCCACTGCCATAGACATATCTCTCATAACTCACTCACAGCCATGGCAGACCAGCATGCAGAGTGTGATAGTGTTAGGGAACCTGGAGACACAGCCTGTGCCCCCAAGAAGCCAGGTTTCACCACCCATCCACAATAATACAGTTAAAACAGCCAAATTAATGGCAAAAAAAGCAGAAAAAGATTTACTCGATCTAGCCACACTGGGAAGATAGACAAAGAGATTCAGCAGGGCCCCCAAGTCTATCTTTAGAATCCTGAAGTGAGATTTAGGTTTAAATACAGAGCTAGGGGTATGCGTATCTAATCATACCTGGTCAAAAGGTGGCCCTGCCCACCATTCCCATCATTGTCCTTTGTAAGGCAGTCTAACAAGTAAGTGGTAAATCTTTTTCCACTTTCCCCTGTCACTGGCCCAAGCGTTATGCATTTTCTTCTCCCGGCATGAGACTCCTGAGGAAATTGCACTCTCCCAGGGTCCATTGTCTCAGCAGTTTGAGAGCAAAGACAAGGAATTCAAGAGTCTCATCAACATACCTCCACCCCGGTTAGACAGGTTAGAGTAGGAAGAAGCAGGGATGATACACTCCTGAGGAGGAGTTCTGTCCCCAGTGACCTACCACTCAGAGGTTCTACAGCCTCCCACAGCAGCACCTTAGCTAGGGATCAATATTCCAAACACACAAGCCTATCAGAGGATGTTAGGGACCCAAACCATAGCACAGTCCAATGTCTATAATCATTTTAGGATAGCTTTCTTCTTACTCAACATGACTTTTAGAACCAGAAGTATGTGGGCATCAGTTGTCTTCTCTCTGCTTGAGGCTAAAAGTGGAGTCTGAGGACTGTTATTTACTGGGCACAAGAACAGACCACGAGATACAACAAAACCCACTTTAAGAGTTTATTAAGGGAGGTGTAAGACAGATGGGCACGTGAGCAGACCTATCAGACAGGAAATGTGTGTGTGTGTGGGGGGGGGGGGAGTTTGCTTTTAAGGATCACCCTGTGCATGCGTATAGGGGCTTACATGGCTATGCTACGCATGTGCATAGATTACGTGACCATGCTACATGCAGATTATGTGGCCACACTGTGCACAGAGTACATAGGACGTAATGACCGGGAGTGACTAAGCATTTTGTCCGAATGCTGACAGTGTATGCACAGTCATGGGACTCTGGAAGCGACTAGATGGCATGATAACAAGGACCACATACAGAGATGCAAGACTGAGAACACAAACTAGTGTGATGAAGCAGGAAAGGATCCCTGCATCTCCCCACTCTCCAAAGCCAACTCTCCCCCCACCCCACCCCCTCTGGAGAGGCAAGTTCAAGGTGATGTTTGAATCTCAATGGCACAGCAGGCTGAGAAGATGCTCCCAAGACAAGACATCAGGGGAAAGAACCGGTTACCAACAGATGTGCTGTGCTGAGACCAATACCCTAGGCTGCTGCCTCTAGCCCTCTCCAAGTGGTGAACTAATCATGCTCAGTAGATTCCTGGGCTCACTTGCTCGCCCAGATTGCTGTCTTTTCTCTTATTCCTTCTTGCTTCATTTCTGCATATTCATTTGCTGCCATTCTGGTCAAATATTGACGAAAAGAAAGAAAACCCAAGGGAAAGTCATGGCCTACCACGACTTGGCCACATCACTCTATGCTCAGGGAACTACCTCCCTGGTTCATTCCAGTTTCTGATAAAGACTCCACCCAGCTTGTCAGCCGCCTCCTCTCTGCCAGGCCTGGCTCTTACCAGATACTTGCCCTCGATCCACTGCCTTAGTTTCCCTGTATGTCATGGGAAACAGTAACGGTTAGAGGAAATGACTTTAGTCACAGCATGGCTGGAACTGAGGAGAGACAAGTTCCCAGTTATTCTCCATCTTGCCTGTAGCAGCATTAAAATTTCATAGAAATGATGAGCCCAAAGCCAGGAAAAATATACAAGATGGCAATTTAGCTCTGAGGTGAGCTGTTGGAGTCTCTTCCTGAGACCCTGAGGCTTCAGCCTGTCTTCCCTCCCAGTGCGGGGCTCCTGAAGTAGTTTTCAATCTTTAGGGTCCATTGTTGAATTTTTTGGAGTCTGTGTTGCTCTGTTTCATCAGTCATGCTTCTGGTCCTGCCTTTCTGCCTAGGCTGGTTTTAGCAACAATCACTTACCCTCACTGTGATTTTCCACCCAAGGCCTCCTCACTCCCAGGGTTGATTATGATGGCTGAATTCTGCGACACAGCCACAGTCATCCTGAATCAAGCCTTCCTTAGTGTTTCACACATCTGAATATTTGTTTGAATAGCTAAAGGACAATTTATTATTTCACATGAAGTAAGGGGGAGAGCATTTTCTGATATAAATTGGAGAGTATTTGAGCTGGTTTTTCATATGTCACAAGAGTCAATCCTGGGATGAGCAGCAGCCTATCACCTTGAGCTGTGCATACATATGAACGATGATTGTTTTATACGGTGAGAGGTAACATAACATTTTTCAGCCTCGCCATTGACTCTTTTAAAAATTAATTAGATTTGTTTCTAGATCAATGTATGTTGATCACTCTCACTTCCTACCTTCCACTACTCTGGTCCACCCCTCCAATCTTTCTCTTACATTTATGGCTATTCATTTTGATTTGTGACCCACTGATTAGCCAGGGTCATCTGTGTGATCATGGGTTTGGAGCTCTAGTGGGCTCAGCAGTGGCCACACAACTTAAGACAGTGATGGCCCCTCTTCCCAGAATCTAGCAACAATCTATCAACTATTGGCAATACTTCAGAAGTAAAGAGTAGTGCGTTATGAGCATCTCCCACTTCCTTATCTGATTGTTGATAGTGCCAGTCTTATGTGAGCCCAGTGCAGGTAACTACAGTTGTGAGCTAAAAAAAAAACAAAAACAAAAACAAAACAAAAACAAACAAACAAACAAACAAACAAACAAAAAAACCCAAACAAACAAAAACCACAAACAAGAAACACAAACCTGCCCCCTCTTCCCTTCTGCAAATATCCTGTAATAGTACAGCTTTCTTGGTCTCCATTTTTATGTCTGATAGAAGCTAGTTGAGGCCAGGAATCTCCAGTGCCTTTTAACATAACCCCTCTCTGGTTGTTTAGTGATGTCCTCTGGTCACTTCTTAGGCTGGCACCACAGCCACCGACCATAATGAAGCTTATTGTGGAAGTAATCCCCATGATTCCTATGTGTCTTCATTAAACTAGGCAATCCCCAGTCTCCATAGAACGGCTAGAAGGATGAAGCCCTTAGAAGGGCATACACCTTCTCATATTCCCCACAATGATTGAGATCTCTGGGATGCCTACACTCGCTAGAAGCATCCTCCCAGTGACCTCAGTCCCTCTGGGATTTGTATTACATTTTTTTGTGTGTTTGTTTCCCTCATTTTAGTTTTGATTCCTCATTGTGCCTCACTTGACAGATACACTGGAACCCAACACCTCTCTGTCAGGACTGTTATAGGTAACAGCCATCTTGGGCTGTGGTGTGTAGCTTAGTGGTCCAGTGCGCTTGGTAAGCAGGCATAAAGCCTGAGTTCTATCTCCAGCACTGAGGTGGGAGGAAAGAAAATCAAAACAGTCACCCTGGCTTGTGACCACTGCCCAGGGTGAAACCTCAGCAAATGAGAGGTTATCTCAATAGTGGTCTGTGGTAGAGTGATGCGCAAGAATGAAGGCCAGAAAAAACAGTGCAGTATTTGGATCTGGGCTCGTTTCCATTTCTGGCTTTGTGGCCCTGGGCAGATGTCCCACCTATGAGTTGCATTTTCCTCATCTGGAAAATGGAGATGATGTTTAGACTTCACTCGATGGGTTGTTTGGGTGATTAAATGAATCGTGAATAAAATGCATTTAATCCTGGGTCCAGTATCAAGTTATATATAAAAGGAAAATCATGATAGCATGCATCAGGTCCTGGGAAAGATCCTTAGCATAATAAATAAATAAATAACCTAATTCACCCTTGTCAAGTCATGCCTGTTTGGCTGGAAATCTCCAGCTCACCCTGCTTGATTGAGAAGGCCCCATTTCTCTCTCTCCAAACCCTGCCCCCTCATAAAATCTCCAAAAAAGAAAAGGTGCCAAAAGCCCAGCTCCACATTTTGGGGGCTGTGGCAGCTCCTCCCCTGAAGTTACCAGAGCCCCAAAACCCACCTAGAGGATACCACACTTGGGCACAAACCCAGCTTATGGAGGACATGTCATTACCCCCTCACCTACAGGGTATTTAAGCTCCCTGCTTTAGAGTATACACATGATTTCTCCTGGCTGGATCTCTGGGGCTGGAGAACTCACCCAGGAGTTGCTTTGCTTGAAATAAACCTGTTCTTTTCCTTTTTCAGTTTGGCTTGATCTGGCTTACTGTGTCGGTGGAGAAACCTACTATCAAGGTGCAGAAAACCTATTAATACCTGGATTTTTTTATTTCACACAATTACTTGTTAGCTCTGCAGTCTTGGCCATATTATACCACCCCTAAACCTGTTCTTCTTCTTCTTCTTCTTCTTCTTCTTCTTCTTCTTCTTCTTCTTTTTACAAAAAATCTGTTAGGTCCAAGATGTACAGTGAGTAATTGAAGTTGTCTATTAAATAGACAGTTGTGTATTTCTTCATATAACTCAGTAAATGAGAGACGGCAAACAGGGCAGAAGATGTTAGACCCAGAGATCAAATAGCCCCCAGTGGTTCTCTCTCCTCGCTTCGGCCTCAGAAGTAAGTATATAAGTATATCACTTTACACATCAGCAGGGAAGGTGAGGCTGTACAATAGGACACAAAGGATGGAGGCTAAACAGAACCGGTAGACTCAGAAAGCAGAACTCAAATGGGTCCTGCTGGTTGAGGAGCAAAGTACTAGAGCTGCGGAGTTCCAAAGGAGCTTGAGGACGCAGGTGGCTGCTGGGAGGAAGGGGCAGAGGGAGAAAGGGGCTAGGAGAAGAAGGTGGAGCTAGATCACACTAGCCTTTTTGACTACCTACAGAATTCAGGGGTTTGGTTTCTATTGCAATGTAAGCATCCCTGATGATCCCTCCATTAGCTGCCTGCATCTTAGTTGCCATATTCCTGAAAACTGTGTTTATGTGGCAGCTGCCGCAATGAAGCTTTGTGTCTTGTGATTACTTGTCTTGCTAACAGCTGTCTGTTCCTCCGTGAACCCTGTTTACCTAATTTGGTGAGGCTGGTATGCAGACAAATGGGCTTTGATATGATAAATGGGCCGTGAAAGGGAAAAGAAAAGGCGTACAGCGCTCATTTCCATTCCATCCTGGAATAAGGCATAAAAGGTCCCCAGCTGTGAAAACCCCAGCAGATTTGAAGCAGCCTTCTGATTGTCTGCCTGCTGGGGGATAATCCTGCCAGCCCAAGTGCTAGTGATTTGCAATTTTTATACTAGCCTTTCTCTTAGGACGCACAAACACTTTCTAAATGTTTCCCAAAACTCGTCCAGGCAGAGAGGCTAGGGTGTTATTTTGCAATTAAAAAGTCATTTTAGAAGAACTGTTTTAATAATCTGTCACAGGCTGCGTGCATGACTTTGAAATTTCTCTGGGTTCACATTGCTTGCTACCTGACTACTGCACATCTTGGTGATTGACAGTCTGTCTCCACTGGTTGTTAATATTGTGACCCACCCCTTGAAATCCTGCCCCCTGGCACCACCCTGCATCCTGACATAAAAGCCTCATTTTAAGGAAAAACTCTCCCCCTTCCTCGCTCTCTTCCACTCTCTTTCTCTCCATTCCCACGAAGTGTGCACCCTCGATCCCCCCTCTTCCTCTCTTTTCTTTCTATCTTTCCCTATCTTTCTCTTCATCTCTCTTTTGTAATAAAACCATTTCTGCATGGATGCAGTGCCTTGGTTATGAATGACATGTCGCTGCCCACTGCTACATCTGCACAGCCTGTTTTCCCCTACATGTGGGACACCCTGGTCCAGGCAGCTGCGCCCCCCCCCCCAATATATCATAATGTTGGGGTTAGTGAGTCAGCAGAGGTCCTCCTGGCACATTTCTCCTGCCTACCAGCAGTCTGAGACACGCTAGGAGCCCTGGAACCTTCAACACTCCATCCAACACAGGCATAATCGGTACCCCCCCCCCCCCAGCCTTCAGTAAGCATCCCTTTTGACCATTTTCCCACAAGTAGGGATTCGTTCTGTTTCACTCACTGGTACCACATGTCTTTCCGGCTTTGAGCCCCGTCCTTGTGGAACAGCATATGGAGACGGCCTGTGTACTCTCAGTTCCACAGCCCATAGCCTTTGGTATGATGGTCCATTGGCTATCCTGCACCATTCGTTAGTCCTCACTGACCCTCTGGGATGCGGAGGTCAGTCCACTGGATTTTTTTGGGTTCGTTCCTATGTGGCTGCAGTTGCGGGGGGTGGGGGGGAGTCCCTCTCTCCCACCCGGCTACACTGCTACTCCATTTCCTGGTCTTCTCCACAGCACAGGCTCTGAGCTCCAATTCATAAACCGTAAAAGTTTCCCAGAAAAACTTTTCTCTATCTTTCTTTCAAAAAGACTATTTCCTATGTGCGAATAGGAATGTATGAGTGATGTGGCCACCTATATTTCTTTCTGACTTCTAAATGTTTCAGTTTATATGTTCCTTATCTGTTCAGTTTATTTTGGAAAAAAAAAACAAAAACACCCACATGACCACATGGTCAGTCGCCAAATTTGATAAGGGCTGTCACACGGTCAGGCAGATGCCATCTTTGCTAAGGTAAAAGGGGGAAAGTTGTATGATCTTTACTAAGGGCACCAGGAAGTCACTTCCTGACTCAATTATGGTGGGGCACCCGCTGCGCAGGCTGTCTATATAGGGGAGATGTCAGGAAATTGCCTCATGCCACTCATTGTTTTACCATTGTTTTACAGGCCAAGCAAAGTCCTCTGGTCTTGGTCTGACGTTCCCCAGCTGCCTCTCTCAGGCTCAAGAGGATGGGGCCTAGAGACCTATCCTCTCCACGTGCGGTGATATAGTCAACTTGCCAGCTCATTTCATTGCCTGACTCAGTTGTGGGTGGGGGCAGCATGCTCCTATGCTGGGATAATGTGGCAATAGTAATGCTTAAGAGATTTTAAATCTTTTTAAAATGCCATGTACTTCATTTTTGATATTGCAAGAAAACATTTGAAAGATCTTGAACCTTTCCTTGGGAGCAGTTTTTAGGTCTCTTGATATGATTGAGGATATAAATACCAGTTATAAAAATATAAATTTAAACTTTTCATCAGGCCAAAGACTTCTCTCTTGTCCAATCTGTACATGGCTCTCTCTAAACAAAAGATGTATGTACATGTTTTTAACCCAAATCTATAATTTTTTAAATATATCTAAAACTTTTATGTCCTTTTATAAAATAAAAATTCATATAAACTTCACAGGATCAAAAGAAATCATTGGCTCTACTTCACAGAGGTCAAGTGAGTTCCAGATAAATGAGTTTTCAGTTTTCCTCATCTGTCCATTCTTGAGGATGGTATTTCTCTCCCTCTTGGTCTCCCATTCCCAATCACTAAGACCATGGGCCAAAAGGTTCCAGATAAGTTCACAGATTTTAACTCTCATCTCTAGTCTGTATTTCAGCAGGCTGGCAGAAACATTGGAGCAGCAGTGTGGACCACAACCTGCAACGCTTTCCCTGCTACAGATGCCAGCAGAGACTCTTGTCTATGGGATGTGGACCCCCCTGCCAAATGTAATTGTTCCCTGTCTCTATAGCCAGGTCAGATGACCACATACTTCTGATAAAATACCCCATTTCCTGGGTTCCCTCCTTACCTTTGACTAGCCAGAGTCCTGACCACCTGCGCCCCATTTCAGCTTGAAGCAGCTATGGAGGAGAATATGTCATCCTGTGCTCCCTGTTCTCAGGACAGGCTGGAGGGCTAGGTTAAGGATGGAAACCCTGACATAGGGGAACAAATTGGCTACCAAATGACCACTGATATACCAGGAAACTGGACCCAATATTGTCAATTGATATTTATTGGCTAGAATGGTTCTTCAATAAGATAAGACACTTGTCCTTCTTTATGCCGAACAAAAGAGGTATTATATGACCTTAAGAAATAATTATTTCTATATAAGTCATTCAGGATTATAATCTGGTTGTACTCAAAGATCAGAAATATAGCCCTAGGGCCTTAAAATGTTAAAGGATTCAGGTATCACTGCCAATGGCTTAAAAAAATGTCTCTCCTTACTCAAGGTCTATTCAGGTTTAAGAATGTAAGCTTCCCTGTCCTTACTAACCTCATTAAGCTGTAATTAAATGGGAAACCTATATATTCAAGTTTAATTTATATATGCTCTCAAAGTTAATTTAATTTATACATCTAACAGATTTTGTTCTCTCAGTCCTCAAACACCTTTAGATATCTGAGAATGTGGCCTTTAATATAAAAGCTGTTGATGATAGAGAGACATGTCAGCTCCTGGCAGCATCCTGTATCTTCTCCAAGAAGATAGATGGACACAGAAAAACTTCCACCTGGAAGCTTATGGCAAAGCCAGCCACACAGCAAAAAGTTGAAATCCAATCCAGACTGTGAATAAGTGGAACAATAGAGGATCAGTTGCCCCATACTGCAAAGTCAAGGTGGGTCAGTTTCCCCAAATTTCTACTCCACGGGGAAAAAAAAATCTGTCAGATCTTCTGGGCTTATTAGCTGAACAAGTGGGGCCTTTGGGGCTTCTGTCCCCTAATGACCATGGAGAGACTTTGGATTGCTGCCTAGGTAGCTGGAAGGCTGTCTCACTTCTTCTTAAATTTATCCTTCTCAGATCTGACTATGTTTGATGACTAGGGTATCAGTTTAACAACCCCAATCCCAAATTTACAAGCACCTTGATAGCTCAATGATAAGTTTCCTGTTAATATTACAGACAGGTATGCCTCATTCACAGACTTCATGGTACAGATATACAGCATTGACTACAAATGGTTCTAAAGATTTTTAACCCTTTTGCTATGATGTCAATCTGTTTCAGCTGTCTTACAGATACCTGCAGGTTCCTGGGAAAACTTCTGCCACTGTATCAAGAAATGCTGTCTGCTGAAAACTAACAATCTCCAGAGCCCATTTTTGACCCCACCTATTTTCAAGCATATTTCTCAGATTCACTGTTCCTGCCTGACCTCCAGAGAAATAGCAGATGCTGTGGCTTCTATACTCCTGATTTGGTGTGCCATTTCCCCACAAGCTCCTGGAACACCACTGCTGTAACCTGCTCTCTCAGCTCCCTCTAGGAACATTCCTGAGATCTTCTGCCGTGCATGACTCCTGGTTCCCCCTTCCCACTTTGCCCCTTGTCAGCTTGAAGCAGTCTCAGGAATTCAGCGCCCTCGTTCCCCCACTTGCTTCCATAACTCACCTTTTTTTAATAATAATCATAATGGAGGGATATTAATATTCTGACCCATCCCTTGAAATTCTGCCCCTGGCGTCACCCTGTGTCCTGACATAAAATTTCATTTTAAGGAAACCCCCGCCCCTTCCTCTCTCTCTTCTGCTCTCTTTCTCTCCATTCCCACAAGGTGTGTACCCTCGACCCCTCCTCTTCTTCTCTCTTCTTTCTATCTTTCCCTATCTTTCTCTTCACTCTTTATTATAATAAACTCATTTCTGTGCAGAGGCAGCACCTGGGTTGTGAATGCCGTACCGCTGCTACATCTGCATGGCATGTTTTCCCCCAAGAGTGGGACACCCTGGTCCGGCCAGCTGGGGGGTCCCCCCCACAATATATCATAACACTGGTCCCTTATTCATGTTCTGAAGCTGACTTGAGTGGTTCTGTCAGTAGTGTTAGGGATGCAGCTGTAGCTCCCTAGGGGTGAAACTCTTGGTTTGGTATTCAAAGGGGGCACAGAGGCAGGGTCAGAGCTGTGCAGACTGATGCTGTTAGGGTGATGTCCTCTAGGACTGTAGGAACAGATTGGTTTTCTCTAGATTTAAAGAATAAGAAGGCAGAAAAAGCAGGGTCTCAGCACTCAGCCGGGGTTTACTGAATGCAGAAGCACATACAACACACAGACACATACACTCTCACTCCACACACACAGACACACACACACACACACACACACACACACTACCACACACAGACACACCTCCACACACACACAGACAGACAGACAGACACACACACATACACACACACACACACACACACACACACACACACACACACACACACACATGAGCAAAGGATGCAGAGACAGAGTTCTTAAATCCAGTCCTGAAATCCAAGTTCATCTGGAAAATCAGAATTTTTGATACAGCCCAGGCCTACTTGCCTAGGGATGACACCACCTACAATGGGCTGAGCCCTTCCACATCAATCATCAGTCGAGACAATCCCTCACAGACATGGCCACAGCTGGTGGCACTCTGTAGGAGAGGCTGTAGAAACTTTGAGGTGGGAGACACGGCTGGTGGGGGTGAGTCACTGGGGAAGGGCCTCTGAGAGTTATTTCTGGGTCCACTTCCTGCCCAAGCTCGGAGCTTCCTGATCATCTAAGGTGTGACAAACCCTGCAGGAAGCTTCTGCCACCACGAACAGGTCTCCAACTGTCATGTCTTCCCTATTGTAATGCACTACATCCTTTCAATTGTGAGACAAAACAAAGCTCCCATAATTTGACTTCTGTCAGGTATTTCACCACAGCAAAGAGGAAATTAACAGGACGATGTCATTGTCATCATCTGTTTCCATCATCTGTCCTCTTCTCTGCTTTCTCTAGTGCTAGAGGAATGCAGTTCCCTATGGTGGAAGGTCACCATTTTCTTGCTGGCAGCTGGCAAAAGTCCCTGTTAGCTACTACGGGCATCCCATTCACAACTTGACCTTTTGTTTTCTTTAAGCCAGCAGGACCATAGCTCTGACATTTGGCCTACCCACAAAGGCCCATGTGACTAGATTGGACACATTTTGAAATAATGTTCCTTTTGATTAAAGTCTCTCTACAAATGATCTAACATTCCATGTTCAAGAGAGAAGATTAGGAAGGCACAGTCACATGTACTAGGATACAGGAATCTTTGGCCTTTACCTACCATAGTCTATATTTTGGCCCCCAACAAGAAATCCTTCTCAGAGGGCACAAGTTGCATCCCATTATAACATTGGCTCAAGTCCAAGATCCTGAGTCTGAGATCTCTTGTCTAGATTATAGTCTTCATACCACATGTTTCTTCTTTGGTTTGACTCACACTTAAGGGCAGGGTACCACACAGGTGTGTGTGCATAACAGCGTAGGAACTCGGTACTATCAGTGTGCGTATCAGCAGAGCATGTAGTTGGTTATGACTTAATAAGTGAACACAAAGTTGTTTTTGCCTGTGGCACTTACATCTTGGAACACGTGACGATTTATAATGCACTTTGACATTCAATTGTCTTTATCTTTAATGTGATTGGATTTCTGGCTTCCTGCTTGCCAAGTCATTCCTGAAAGAATTAATGTTATAACAGGAGGAGTTCTTTGTGGATGCTTTTGGAATGAGTGAGCTAATAGCACCGCACCTGTCCAAAGTATGGCTATTGAGCCTGCTGGATCCTGACAGGAGCTCCTGTCCTCTTCTAAGCAGATGAGGGAAGACCCTGAATTTGCAGGTGTCTGGGAATGGCGACTGTGGCTATAGTCCTTATACACCTGCCTCACTTAGAGGATGATACACTGTAGTTTCTATTTCTCTTATTTTCAAGGATGCCTCTTTTCTCTTTCATACTGGATTTCAAGTGAAAGGTGAAGAAGCCTTTAGGAGTGTTTGCATTTTTTTTTTTAATGTTTGAATCTCTGATTCCAGTTAAAGGTCATTCGCCTAAGGGAGAGAAGTCTATTTCACACTCTCTTGAAACTAGGCAAGCGGTCTTTTATCATATTAATAGAGTTATAGATTAGGTTTAAAGGAGAAACAACTTCACTGCTTCCTAATTCTTTAATACATTGTATGGGCTTCTAACATTTTTTTTTAAAAATAGTCTGTAACATCATTATACCTTTATTCAATTTTCAATACTAGGTCTGTAATCATATATATATATATATATATATGTATATATATATATATTCACATATTAATATTAAAATTTTTCAGATAAAGCAATATTACAGATCTTTCTAGGAAATTGGAAGATCAGGGATCATAAAAGTAAAAAACAGAAATAATTCTAAGTACTATCATATAGAAATAATTACTCTGTATTTTCCCATAATTTTTGAATAGCTCATGTAATTCATATATAGGTCAAAAGATATTTCCCTACATATAAAGTGAAATGTGGTAAAATATATACAGTGTTGCATCTTTCTTTGACACTAAAAGTTTACATATCATATACTTTTCTCCAGGCCAACTCTTTTCAAAATGTATTTGAAATTGTCAGATGAAAACTGCATTTTGGATAGGTGGAAGTTTTGAGATCCTCTTTTTCTAATTATTTATTTTTGATAATCACATACATGTACAGAATTAATTGTGAGTAAACTCACTATGACTTTCTCTTCCTTTTATCCCACTCCCTTCCGCCCCCGCCAAAACCTCATAGGAGGTAGCCACAGTTACTGTGATGGCCATGCCCAGAAGACAGTAGAACTTTTCTAGTCTCATTGGTTTTGATAAAACCTGAGCTTCAAAGGAAAAATGACAGGTAGGTGAATTTCAACAATATGCACCAGAAAGTGTACTGTCTGTTGGGTGTGTCGACTAAAGTAAACTTGATAGTCTAATTGCTCCTCATTTCCTCTTTGCTCACGTGGAAATGGCTGGCACTGCTAAGAGTCCCCCAGCAGATCATGCTAAGGTTGGTGTATGAAGAGGGCAAGTACTGCAGTCTCTCCTTCCCCACCCTCTCACAATGCAAATCAAAACTAAGATTCCATCTTACCTCAGTCAGTATTGCCATCGTCTAGAAAACATATGACAGTAAATGCTGGTGAGGACATGGGGCTAGCAAACTTTAGTTACTAGTGGTAGGAATGTAAATTAGTCTAGCCACTATGGATACCGATATGGATGTTTCTCAAAAAAATTAAAACTAGAACTACCCTATGAACTAAATATACCTTTTCAGGGCATGTAGCTCAAAATAACCAAGCCAGCATAGACAAAGACACACATGTGCCTCTGTGAGGTCTGTTCTTGAAATGCATCCTGAACCATCTCCACAGCTGCTGTGAGCTCTAAGCTGCCATTGTCTTCCCATGTGCAGAATAACACAACGCTGATGCCTTTACTGATGTCTCAAGTTTCCCCCTGTCTCAATCTGTCCTTTCCCTCAGTGGCAAAAGGAAGTCTCTTACATTTGTATCGCCACAATCTTCCACCTCAGATCCTTTGCGTGTGCTGTTGCCACAGATGAGAATCCCTTTCCCCAATTCCTTCATCTCCGTGGGGGATTTCTCCTGTGCAGAGACACCTCTATCGTCTCCAACTCAGTTGGTGATATGCCCTCTGTGCACTTTTCTTCACAACTGTACTGGCTGGTTTTAGGTCAACTTGACATAAGCTAAAGTGATCCAAGAGGAGGGAACCTCAATTAAGAGAATGCCTCAATAAGATCAGGCTGTAGGCAAGACTATAAGGTATTTTCTTAATTAGTGATTGATGGGGGAGGGCCTGGCCCATTATGAGTGGTGCCATTCCCTGGGCTGGTGGTCCTGAGTTCTATAAGAAAGCAGGTTGAGCCAGGCAGTGGTGGCGCATGCCTTTAATCCCAGCACTCAGGAGGCAGAGGCAGGCAGATCTCTGTGAGTTAGAAGCCAGCCTGGGCTACAGAATGAGTTTCAGGAAAGGCGCAAAGCTACACAGAGAAACCCTGTCTTGAAAAAAAAAAAAAGAAAGAAAGAAAGCAGATTGAGCAAGTCAGTAGGTAGGACCCCTCCATGGCCTCTGCATCAGCTCCTGCTCTAGGTTCCTGCTCTGTTTGAATTCCTGTTCTGACTTCCTTTGGTGATGAACTGTGATGTGAAAGTGTAAGTCAAATAAACCCTTTCCTCCCCAACTTGCTTTTTGGGTCATGGTGTTTTAAGATAGCAGCCTGTGTCACAGCTGATGATGACTTGGTTTCTTCCTAGTCTGCACCACTCTGTGTGAGCAGATAACAGAGATGGAAGCTGTCATCTCCACCACTGAATCTGGGACAGAACATGAAACCATTAACTATGCACTGAGTATTAGTTTTATTTTTGCTGATGTGGCAAATTGCCACACATGAGTGGCTTTAAACAATGCACCTTTTTTCATAGAGCTCTGGAAGGCAGCCATTCAAAAAGGATCTCACTGGTCTAGAAGGAATGTGCGTTGGCAGGTGCTACATGTTCTGCATCCAGGGGAGAGTTTCTTGTCTTGCTCTTCTGAACACATCTCACATGTGGCCTTTGAGTTGAATCTAGGTAAAGGTGGTTACAAGTGTGGCTCAACACAAAATATTAAACTCATTAAAACATTATGAATTTGTGGTTATTGTTGTGTGTGTGTGTGTGTGTGTGTGTGTGTGTGTGTGTGTGTGTGTGTTTGCTCATGTACGTGCTTGCACATAAATGTGGGGGTCAGAGGACAACTTACAGGAGTTGGTTCTCTTCTTCCACCATGTCCAGGATTGAACTCAAGTTGTTGTGCTGGGCAGCAAGAGCCTTTACCTGCTGAGCCATCTCTCCTGCCAGAATTGTGATATATATATATGTGTGTATATATATATATATATATATATATATATATATATATATATATATATATATATGTTGGTTATATATCAGTTCTCAAGCCTGAACTTTGCAGATGACAACACTGGTGGTGTAAAACACTGGTGCCTTGACCTGGGTCACCTTTCTCTTTCTTTCAAGTCAGACATGTATCTCTGTGTACCTTTGTTTCATGGTCATATCAACTTCCCACTTTCCTTCATTTTTTTTTTTTTTTTTTTACCATTTTTTAAGGACCTCTGTGAATACATTGAGCTCACTTGGATAATCCAGGCTAATCTTTAGAGTTTAAAGCCAATGGATTAGTGCTCTGAATTCCACATACCATTCTTATTCCCTTTGGGGGCATATAATTAAACAGACAAATTCAGGGGATTAGGAAGTGGACATCTTGGGAGCCCATTATTTTGCATTAATAAATATTTATGAAATATTTGAATACAGAAATGGCCAACTAGCTTGGAAGTTCTTTGTGGGCAAATGCTTGTACTTCCTTTTCTCTTCACAGCATTTTGTGCCTTCCACAGCCAGGCCAATCTTCAGGTTCAGTAATTACTCTGATGGGCATGTGCAGCTTCTCAGGGGAGGAGAGAGGACTCGTGGGTGAGTTCCTCCTTTAATTATCAGTCTCCAAAGAGGATGCGGAGACTCTTGAGGTACTCGGTGAAGAGGGTCTTTGGGATCTAATTAAATATCTAATATTCTTCACAAGGCTTGAGATTTATAGTTGGAGCCGCTGTGATTGGTACAGTCTCTCCCAGAGTGATGAATGCAAGCATTCTAAATGTGTGCACCTCAGGTGATTCCTGCCAAGGTGATTAATTTCCAGGAGATTAATATGGTGAAGCTGAAGGCCGTGTTTTGCAATCAAGCAGAGAGCGTTTGCGTCAGCTTGGATTCCAGCAGCAGACTCAGAAAGTGAAATATGAAGATAGAGATTTCATGAGACCTGTAGGAATCGTGGGGCCTCACGGATGAGTGAAATGCAGCAGTGTGCTTGTCGGGAAAAGCTGCAGATATCCAGCATCCTATAATTTTACATTTCCCCAGGGACGACACAACCAAGACATTCAGTCCTGCAAGATGCGTTTTCCTTCTCTGATGAGACCCGGGGTTTATCTGTCACATCTCAGGCTATTTTTAGTGATTATGCTTTAAAAAACTTGAGGAGCCTATCTCCTCTCACCACGCTCAAGTACAGGGTTGCTATGCAACGGGACCATCTCCCTGGTGGTCCTCACACTCTTTTCTCACAGACATTCAGTGAACTGGACTTTGGCTGAAAACAAACAGCCAAACCAGAGCTGCTCATGCAAAGAAAGAGCAACGGCTTTGGAATCTCACTGGCCAGGATCCTTGCTTCTACAGCTGGGCTTGAGGCCCTGGGCACATTTATCTTCCTGAACTTCAGATTTACCATGTGTAAAATGGGGATGCCATTGATACATATCTCCTGAGATAACTAGGTTCAGAAATGCTAATACATGTAAATACCCAAGTTCAGCCCTTAAACAGTGGTTCCACAAAACAGTGTTTTATTCTTATTTTGCATGAAATGGGTATTACACAGTCATGTAGGGAATGAAGGAAATTCTGTTAGCAGGTTCGTCCTTCTTTACCTCTTGTGTTTATTAGAATTGGTCACTACGGTACAGCAACAGCACTAGCAATTAATATTTGTAAGTACTTAGTAAGCACTGCTGCTCACAGTGAGCCGCCAGAGAGGCAATGTGGCTTTTTTCCCCCCCACAGAGCCAAAAAGTAGAATAACTTGGCTTAATCCTTACATTTCTCATCATTTATTATTTTTTAATTTATATTATTTTATTTAAATTTTTTTTCATTTTACATATCAACCACAGTTCCCCTTCCCTCACCTCCTCCTGCTCTCCCCAACCTTCCCCCCACACCACCCCTCAGAAAGGGTAAGGCCTCCCATGGGGAGTCAACAAGGTCTGGCACATCAAGTTGAGGCAGGCCCAAGCCTTTCCCCGCTGCATCAAGGCTGAGCAAGATCTCCTACTATAAGATCGGTCTCCAAAAAAGCCAGTTCATGCACCAGGGATAAATCCAAGTCCCATTGCCAGGGGCCCCACAAGCAGAGCAAACCACACAACTGTCACCCACATTCAGAGGACCTGGTTTGGTCCCCTGCAGGTTCCCCAGCCTTCCATCCAGAGTTTCTTACCTCTTTTCCTCCCTTCCTCT
>CABHPR010156508.1:3299-36817 GCA_902168415.1 Peromyscus melanophrys | reverse complement strand
CGTTGAATATAGCAATAATATGATTCTTAATGACCTATTGCTATACCTGTAGATCAGTGTATCACTCAGCCCTCATCAGAGAAGCTTCTTCTTGCAGTACATGGTAATTACTATAGAGACCCATAATGCACAATGTAAAGAGGGAGAGACTTTAAAAAACTCAGTACCTTTTGTTTTTTGTTTTTTTTTTTAAATCAAAGCCTTCCTGTCGAGTCTCAGATATCTATGTGGAAGACGAGGTGAAAAGACTGTAAGAGCCAAAGAAGGCAAATGAATCTGAGAAAACAGACACCACAGGCCTCATGCACACGAACACACAGAGACCGTGCCAACCTACACAAGACCTTTCCAGGTTGAAGCCAGGTAAAATTCCACCACTAAGAAGGGGAGGTGGACACAAAATCTCACCCTAACCTAGAATCTATTAGCAACTGATATGTGCTGGATAAGGGAAAACCAGTTTTCTTCAACAGAATGTCACTGAGTATATTATCCACACTCCAGAATAGAGCCCATACCTAGGAGTAGTCGGCCAACACAAAATGGATTCCATGGTTTCTTTCCCCCACCTCTCTCTCTTCGTGTGTGTGTGTGTGTGTGTGTGTGTGTGTGTGTGTGTGTGTGTGTGTTGTATGTGTTTTGTTCTTTTGTCAGTAGTTTTGTTTTCATTTTCTTTCTCTTTTCTGAGAAATGGAAAAAACATGAAGTAGGAGGTATTGGAGGAAGAGAAACAATATGGCCAAATATATTATCTGAAATTTTTTAAATGAGATAAAGAAGAGAGAACCTCCTATGAGTCTGAGGCTAGCTACAGAGAGTTCAGAGATGAGTACTGGGAACCAGGGTGCCCTGATCTAAGCCTTGGTGGGCTTTACTGTTGGCCAAGATGACTTTGGCATGGCCCTTAGTTTGACTAAAATTTACATCAATTTCCTCCTTTGTAAAGGCTCTTGGTTTACCACTTTAAGGGGAATTGACTTCAGAAAACTTATAAAGTGTTGTTCTAGTCTTTTGAAATGTCAATTTTCTACAACCCAGGTTACTTCTCATGGACTGATGAGCCTTCTTTTGAAATATAAGAAGGGAATTTTGGGGCTGGAGAGATGGCTCAGAGGTTAAGAGCACTGACTGTTCTTCCAGAGGTCCTGAGTTCAATTCCCAGCAACCACATGGCGGCTCACAACCATCTGTGATGAGATCTGGTGCCCTCTTCTGGCCTGCAGAAATACATGCAGGCAGA
Organism: Peromyscus melanophrys; assembly: GCA_902168415.1. Classification (NCBI taxonomy): domain Eukaryota; kingdom Metazoa; phylum Chordata; class Mammalia; order Rodentia; family Cricetidae; genus Peromyscus; species Peromyscus melanophrys. The sequence continues at coordinate 35,577 of CABHPR010156508.1, read as the reverse complement.
ATATTGTACACATAATAAATAAATATATTTTTTTTTTTTTAAAAAAAGAGGCAGAGCCAGGAGGATCTCTGTGAGTTCGAGGCCAGCCTGGTCTCCAAAGCAAGTTCCAGGAAAGGCGCAAAGCTACACAGAGAAACCCTGTCTCAAAAAAAAAAAAAAAAACCAAAACAAAAAAAAAAAAAAAAAAAAGAAGGGAATTTAAGGAAGTAAGCACCCTTGTCTCCCAGGCTCCTAGGGACACAATAAACTCACTTGTTCAAGTGCCAGTTGTAAGTATGTGTCCTAAGTGCTCTGACAACTTTTCTGAAATCCTTTAATCCTTTTCCACGATCTTCTCCTAGCATTTCAAAATCCCTCTGCCTTCTGTTTCAATAGGGTTGAGTTCCATCTCTGTCTCCTAAAATGACAGTCGCTGTACAAATTACTTCAGTTTTGAATAGTTTTCTTGGCCTATTCCACTTTATGTGGTACAATGTTTTCTTTGACTTTGCATTGTCAGGTTTTTGTCCTTACTGTTTACAGCAGTCATCTGAGTTTATTATTCCCCAGAAGGTCTGGTGTAGTAGATGTGTGTATGAACAAGGAATCTACATTTATAAGCAGACTTGAAGATAAAGGCAGAACTAGTAGAGACTAGATGCTAAAATATTGGATCCAATGATTTTAACGTATAATGCATTAAGAGTGTAATATCTGTAACAGGTGACAAGGATCAAGGAGCCAGATTCAAGACCTCATAGGCCACATTTTAGACACTTGACTGTATTAGTAAGTACAGTAATAAAGTCAGAAACTTTGAACAAAATTGTAACTCATAACTAGGTGCTGATTGTGATCAGATGCGTAAGAGAACTGGGAAGACTGAGCACTTTAGTTGCAGCAGGAGGTTGAGCGATGAGGGGCGCATGTGCAGGTGGTCATGCTGGAGTTTGACAGGCGTTATTTTCTAAAGAGCACAGTAAAGATCAATTCATGCAGGAATCACCAATGAATGACAAAAATAACAAGGCAATTTTTGATGTTGAGTCGGATATAATATGGTCTTGGGGAGCCTCCTTGTAGACTGCTCATCAGTTGCAAGAGAAAAAAGTGCTAACTATGTAGTTGAGTAACTGACTCACACCTTGGTGAGGTGAGAAAATTTATAACAATGAAAAAAAAGGAGCATGAACTTTCCTTTATATGAATAGGACACGATGACCTGTATAACACTTTTGCTGAGTCTGCTAATAAGAATGCAGGCTGAGCATATTAGCTGAAAGCTAATTATGTCGAAATATTGGGGAAACTGAAGTGATGATCGTTATTGTAGTGAGTCATGGTTAATCTAGAGACTCATAACTGTTCCAAGTGCAGAGAAAGCGCAACTGTGGGTATTCAGCCGTAGATGGGACATCTAGAAAGCGTTAGCGTGGAAGAGCTGGAGGATGGGGAGGAGAACTGTGAAATGCTGGCATCTGGACATGGCATGGCTGCTCCACACAAACTCCAGGCAGATGTATGTACCTGCACAAGACCTAAACAAAGTCAAGCCAATTAAAAATTCCACCATGAGAGGGGAGGAGTTCTGGAAGCCTCGCCTTAGTTGATGAGCTTCTGACAATTGATAACTGCTGGGCAAGTGGGGGGGGGGGGAATCATTTTTCTTTTGTGGTGTGACCACTAGTAGATTCTTCATGTCCCACTGGATGACTCCATGTCTATGAGCAGCACCAACTCGACACAGTGGATAATTATTAAAGAAAAAGAGGGCATGAAATTCAGTGGGAAACGTATTATGGGGGCTCTGGATGGAGTTGGGAGGATGGAGGTGGGGTGGACATGATGATCAAGTTACATTGTATACATATATTACATTTTGAAAGGTTTAAAAATGTACAAAAATTAATAAAGGAGAGAAGACTGTAGTTTTTAAAAAATGTAATGAGTTCTTAAAATAACAAGGATAATTCCATATTAAAGGAAACTCAAGAATCTTGAAAATCAAATGCATCTCACTGTTCTTTGGAGAAGGGAGTAAAAAGCTTCCCAGGGTTCTATTCAGGCCTTAAGATTACTGCACTATTGTGGGTCATGAAAAGCTAGAGGCTGTGTAGTGGTTGAATAAGAGAATATTTTAATTCTTAGGAAATACAAAAGCCTTGACAGACAGACTCATGCTGCATGTAGCTGGCACTTCTGAGTGGCTCAGGAAAAATGTAGGTACCAAATCACAGAGTTACAGGAAGAGAGCCACTGGCAATGGATGAACCAGAGCCAAACAGATATAACCATTCCCTGCAAAGTCCTTGCAACTATTCCTTATGTTTAAAGTTATATCTAAATGTAAAGGTAAAAGTTGCCACTTTGCAAAAGGATATGGCCACACGGACGAGAAAAACTTCAGAACTTCACATCACTATCATTAAGTATGAAGCCATTAGCTTCTGCAGAAGATTGATTTAATATATAACTTGTGAATGGTACATATTATGATTTTTGATGCTGCTTCCAAATCTACCCGCTTATGAACTTCTCTAGGACTGGACCACTGAATGAGGTAAAAAACAAAACAAAACAAAACATTTATTTTTTAATTAAAAAATATGCTATTACTAACCAAGTAAATCTCCCTCTAACTGGAAAAAAATTCCATGTTTAAAAATAGTTTTAGCCAGGCGGTGGTGGCGCACGCCTTTAATCCCAGCACTCGGGAGGCAGAGACAGGCGGATCTCTGTGAGTTCAAGGCCAGCCTGGGCTACCAAGTGAGTTCCAGGAAAGGCGCAAAGCTACACAGAGAAACCCTGTTTCGAAAAACCAAAAAAAAAAAAAAAAAAAAAATAGTTTTAAATTACTTTGTATTTTTTTTTTTTTTGGTTTTTTTTGGTTTTTCGAGACAGGTTTTCTCTGAATTACTTTGTATTCTTATAAGTGCTTAAAACATTGCTGCATTTTCATCCACGGATTATGAAAGCAGTGCCTTTTATTTTCATTTTGTAATGTGCAGTAGGTAGGTTAGCCTCTTTTACATGGCTGAAAGACAAATGTGTTTTAGATCCTTCGCCGTTTCACCCACGCTCTGATGAAAAGATGAAGGACCAGGCAGCAGCCATTGCCATCTGCTGAAGAAATAATCCATTCTGCTATTTGGTCAGAAGTGGATCCACAGCTATAATATTTCATGGTTCTTTCTAAGGTGACAGCCCCGTTCATTATGAGCAGCCCATTAATCCCACAGGGCTTTTTCAGCTCAGGACCAGCTAGTTCCCCAGACTCTTATCTTCTAGAAGTCTGTCATTTATCTTAAGAAGCGATGACAAGTGAAGGTACAGAAATGCATTGGAAATTTAACTGTTTGTAAAAGAATTGACTGTAAAAGCATTTACTATATATGTATGTATGTACCATACATACCTGTCTCTTTCTCTATGTATCTTTCTCTATGTATCTATGCATCTATCTTGTAGTTCTGGGAATAGAACTCAAGGTCTTGACCTTGGCCAGTACTCTCCTATGTTCTTAGTCCTGGGTAAGATAATACTAGTATTGTTTTTTTGTGGTACCCGGGGCTTATTATGCTGGGCAAGTGCTCTAATGCTGGGTTCAAGTAAGTAAAGCAGACACAGTGTGGTAACACAGGCAGTAACAAAGCATAAGCCGCTAAGGCAAAAGTGAGTATTCAGTTGAAATGGCTACTTGTTACTGGGTATGGTATGTGAAAGTTGTATATGATGCACTGTAGTAGACTCTCATTGTTCCCTTAAATAATCATTCACATTTCTTTGCAAGCATATCTTAAGTATTTATATTTAACTATTACAGAAATTTTTCTTTTATATTTTTAAATAGATTATTCTTGGGATATGAGAGAGCTATTAAATTTACAAATTAATTTAATGATAAAATAATAATATCCAATATGCTTCAGTGGATTGGATTTTCTTCATCTATCACAAATGAGCATTTCTTGTTTCTTCTAGCCCTTTATATATATTTAACATGTACATTTTGCTTACTATCCCTCTTTGTGTGTGTGTGTGTGTGTGTGTGTGTGTGTGTGTGTGTGTGTGTGTGTTTGTATGCGTGTGTGTACATCCAACCCATCTTAGGAACTTTTCTTTTCTTCTTATACAAGGCACTAACTTAGTCATTCACTGTGTTTAGCCTACCTTAAGTCTCATCTGTCCCACTTATGTTTCTCAATCTGTATGTCAGGATCAAATATTATAAAATATTAAAAAATATATAATCGACCAAGTGTTAATTATTATTCAATGAAAACTCTGACTATGCTACTGAGTGCTATGAGCAGAAACTGATCAATTTAAGCAACTTAGAAAATAAACTAAAGGGAGGATTATGGGATCTTCAAACTAGCCCCTTAACAAGATTTAAAAATTGCTAGAGTCTATGCTATTTTTTTAGCCTAAAGTAAAGTGGCCTTATTATTTTTCAGTTTATTCCTTTAATGTTGTAACTGTAGTTAGACCATCTTTAGTGGCAGTAAACCCTCAATAATAGTGGATTGAGCCGGGCGGTGGTGGCGCACGCCTTTAATCCCAGCACTCGGGAGGCAGAGACAGGCGGATCTCTGTGAGTTCGAGGCCAGCCTGGGCTACCAAGTGAGTTCCAGGAAAGGCGCAAAGCTACACAGAGAAACCCTGTCTCGAAAAACCAAAAAAAAAAAAAAAAATAGTGGATTGAAGAAAATGCCCATTTCTATGTCATAGGTATGAATGAAGATTAGCAGCTAGAGGGATTCTGTTATATTAGAAACAAGCATAAAATGTTCAAATGGAAAGAGTGAACTAGAAATTAGTCATATGATCACATTTAACTTAAAAACAGCTGGAAAACTTGATTTTTCCCCACTGGCAGTGAGGCTAGAGGAAAGTATTAACATGTATAGAGGAAGAGCCAGGTGGAAGGAGTTAATATATTGTGCTGGCCAATTTTATGTCAAGTTGATACAGTTAGAGTCTTCGGAAAAGAGGGATCCTCAGTTGAGAATGCTGTATAAGACATTTTCTTGGTCAGTGTTTATGGGGGAGGACCCAGCCCATAATGGGTGGTGCCACCCTGGGCTGGTGGTCCTGAGTTCTATAAAAAAAAGCAGGATGAGTAAGCCATGATGAGAAAGCCAGTATGGAGTGCTCCTCCACGGTCTCTGCATCAGCTCCTCCCCACAGGTTCTTGTTCCTGCCGACTTCCTTTGATGAGGAACAGTGAATGTGGAAGCATAAGCCTAATAAACTCTTTCTTCCCCAAGTTTCTTTGGTCATGGTGCTTCATCCCAGCAATAGAAACCCTAAGTAGAACACATAAATTAAAGAGGAAGAGCAAGCTCTGCCACAAACATCTTAATAAAACAAAACTTGTACTATGGTACACAATGCGAGTGACACAATGAACAGGCCATCACCTGGGAGGCTGCCGGTATCTTCCCAATCTGAAACTCCTAAAATGTGTACAATTATGATCAATTTAGCTTATGATGAAACAGTTTTCTCTAAGTCTTTAGATTCAAACCAATCAATAATTATCTTGGGCCACATAGTTAGCAAATGCAGTTCATTACCATAATAGCATCACCATCATATCATTAAACCAAACATAAACCTCTGAAAACAATTAAAAATGTACCCAGTGCTCCTGAAACAGGCATGTGCTTTCCAGCTGTGAACAGAAGAGCCCTATTCTTTTCTTCTTGCTTGAGCTGTTTCCCCCTGAACTTTACATTCTCAGACAAGCGACACCAGCTTCAAACATGGCTAGAGTAATTTGTTGAGAGCCAGAGGTGTCGACATTTGTTTGTCCGTCACTGGACCTAGGATCACCTCTGATTTTCTTTCGGCAACAAATGGCCTCTGCAAACCTTTAAATAAACTTCTGTACTGAAATTTCCACTCACCTAAGTTTTCCTGTAAATATAATCTACGGCATTTTCCAGCTTGCTGTTGATGATATTTACTTCATCTGTTTTGATAGAAAAGGACAATATGGCTGTGCAGGGAGTGTTTAGAGCTGAATTCACTGTTTCTAAAATCTCTAATGTGTAAGGTTAGAAATGGGAATTCAAGTGAAGTGATTACTTGTTCCTGGGTCTGATATGTGAAAGTTTTATATGATATACCTTAGCAGATGTTCTTTGCAAACATTTCTTAGGTATTTATTTTAATTATTACAGGTTTATCTAGTATATTTTCCAATAGATTATTCTTATAATGCAAGAGAGGCACTAAAATTTACAAATTAATTTAATAGCTATATACCACATAAATCTAGTGTTCTAATTTTTTTATACTGGATTTTCTTGTTTTTTTTTTTCCAACTATAAAATGGCATTATCTTCAAATATTTATGGTTAGTATTTTATTCTGTTACTTTATTCCCTTTCAGGAGGTTTAGATTCTGTTTTGGATTTGATAATCATCATGGGGGTTATATTATCCTTGGTTTCTGAGTTTTTAACCTCTATTTGAGGTGTTAGGTACTGTATCTTTCTTAGCTGAATTAAAATCTATAATTACTGGCAAAATGGATATTATCTACATTTCACAAACAGAAAATTGTGTAATACCACACAAGTAAGTAAGGGAAATGCATGTTTTTTTAGCCAGTGTCCCTTCTTAAATTTCACATGTTTTCTTTTATTATCCAGAATAATTCAGAAAAAAACAAAAACAAACTTCAACGTTCTATGAAAAGGTAGAGTTTCTTCTTCAAGTAAGATCAGGGATTTTTGCCATGAGAAGAACCACGAATCAGAGAAGCACTTGCTTCAGGTCTATGTTGTTGCACAGGTACATGATCCTGACACAAGGCAATGGTTAATGTGACCCGTCAATCTCACTGAGCTGTGGGATTTCCAGATACATCTGGTCAAACATTAATTCTTAGATGTGGCTTGGAGGATGCACTGGGGGAGTGATTGGCATTTGAGTTGGTAAAGTAAGTGAAGAGCCCCCTGACATGGAAGGCCCCTAAGAATCTGTAAAGAAGGCACCTAGGCTCAGGGGTCATTGCAAAAGAGAGGGCAGAAAGATATTAAGGGCCAGAGGACCAAGGAGTTTGCTGTGAATTTGTGTCTCCTGAGAAATGAAATCTCACCAGCCTGGCTGCCTAAATGTGAGCTGAAGAACAACAGCAATGGTCAGGCTAAAGTGATAGGAAAGCCACACAGCCTCAACAATAGAAAAAAAGTTATAGGAAATTAAGGAACATCGAGATCAAGTTGGTTATCTAATTGGTTATCCCAAAGTCAGCCCCGAAAAACACACACAAGTAACATTACATAGACTGAGCAGATTATATTTATGTAGTTTGGACTCATACATACGTATGTAACAACAATTAATGATGAAAAGCCGTGAATCTGAAAGAGAGCGATGGTGGGTAAATAGAAGGCTTAAGAAAGAGCAGGGGGGCTGGGAGGTGGTGGCGCACGCCTTTAATCCCAGCATTTGGGAGGCAGAGGCAGGCCGATCTCTGTGAGGCCAGCCTGGTCTACAGAGCGAGTTCCAGGACAGGCTCCAAAACTACACAGGGAAACCCTGTCTCGAAAAACTAAAAATAAAATAAAATAAAAAAGAAAGAGAAGGGGAAAATGATGTCATTATAACATCATTTATGATTAAAAATAAAAGGAATAACTTTTAAAAAGAGGGCATGTGAAGTAAGCCACAGGTCCTTGACTGTCTGTTAAAAAAGATGGAGAACATTCCAGGGATTATATGGTCATCTTCTGGTCTCTGAATGATGCTATTCTTAGAACGGCTTTGTTTTGTCTCTACTAGGCAACCTCTTATCATGAATGTCTTTTCACTTTAAAGTATTCAATTCACTCACTACCCAGGCAACAGTCATTTGCATATTTCATAACTGAAATGCAATTATTTGTTTCATATCTCCTTGGCCAACAGGATAGTGAAATTTCCCAGAAGTCTTTCGTATATGCTTTAATGCCCAAAATGTTGGTTCATACTAAAAGACTTATAATCATTAGAATAGTGACATAATTCAATATGTTTAAAGAGTCCAAGTACCACACTTTGCTCAAGTAAGAGAAAGACAGAAAAAATTAGATGCTAAAGAAACTGGATTATTATTATTTTTGATCTAAATGTCTTTTATTCGGTTTTATATTTAAGGCAGACTCCTTAAAGTCCTATGTCCAAAGAGTGTTTTTGGTAATAAGGTCTTACCTATAAGTTCTGGGGGCAAGCAAGGGCTATGACAATAGCTCTTATTGTTTTGGGAATTTCTTAGACTCTTCTCCGTCAAAAGGAACTTTCCCATGCCAACACTGGGGTTTTGTTAGATATTCTGTTTCTTCTGGGGAACATTATTACTCCAAGTAGCTTAACTTTATTTAAATGGCACACACACACACACACACACACACACACACACACACACACACACTAGTTAGATATTAGATATATTTTTAAACAAACATAATATACTAAGTTAATAAATGTAATAAATTATATAAATGGTCTAAAAGTCACTTAATATTCTCAGTAGATACAATAAAAACCTTTGACAAAATCCAACACACCTCATATTCAAATTCCTAGAGAGAACAGGAATAAAGGGAATGTATTCGCATCTCAACAGACTAAAGACTCTATATGATAAATCCATATCCAACATTATCCTTTTATTTACATTTTTTTGTGTGTGTGACAAGAGACCTTGTTATGTAGTTCATACTGGTCTCATACTTCCTACATAGCCAGACTGGCCTTGAACTCATGACAACCCTCTTGCCTCAGACCCTTTAGTGCTGAGATCACAGGCATGTGCCACCATGCTTAAGTTTACTCTTTTTAAATATCCAGAACCAAGTTTTCCTAGAAATTTCTGTGAGATACTCACCTCTGAGTTTCAAAATAATTTCTAAAATATGTCTAAAGTAGTGATGCTTTCCTTGAACATCATTGTGGGCTGACTGTGCCTTTCTCAAATTTCTATGTTGAAAACCTACATTCCAATATGATGATGGTATTTGGAGACCATATTGTCAAGATGCTGTGGTGCCTCACTAAAATGGAAGGAGACATGAGATACCTTTGTTTCTCTCTCTCATCAAAGAGAGGCCATATTAAAATATAACCAGAGAAAGGTCCTTCACCAAGAACTCATAGCGGTATCCTTCTTCAGATTTCCAAACCCTAAAACATGAGAAATAAACATGTTATTTAAGCAATCCTATATATGAAAATGGTATTTTAGGAGTCCAAACTAAGGCAAATGTGATACATTCATGACACAAGACTGTGATAGTTCAGTGATCAAATAACAAGTTCAGTCCCAGCCCCCAACCTTTAAAATGACTAGCTAAGTTTACCTAGAGGCAGCCAGGATGCTTTGAAAGTGAAGTCAGACTTCAAGGGCTCCTTGCGTTTTAGGCCCGATCAGTGTTATTTCCATATTCTGTATTTGGATGATGACTCTGGATCCAGACTCCCTCTACAGTACTCACTGCCAATCTAAATAAAGAGAAAGGGGCCTATCTTCCTGGTGACTTTTGAGCAAGTGCAAAGATTTACTGATTCTGCACAAAAGGATAAATCCTATTTATCAATTTGAAGGAATTTGGTGTTTGAATTTGTCAGACCCACAGTATGTGCTTCATTCCTAGTCTGCAGAAAAATGGTCTGAACAGGGGGAAGAAGTGCTTCCTAGAGGAATCCCAGTGTCCTGGTGGGATTAAAATGTTCTTCTCTGGCATATTGTCTGTGTGGAAGATATCTGAGAAACAGCAGGTGCGGGATCACTTTCAGATTCCTGCTGTTATTTCAAAACAGAAGGTAAAGTTCCTGTGTGAAGATGTGTTCCTTGTGATAGAAAGAAAGATAATAACCTTATCCAAGTCGAGACCAGCAGAATGCTGTGCAGGCCCTGTTGGAATGATTCTCTTCTTTAAGCTTCTCTGCATGTTTAGTCATGCTCGCACAGTTCCCTCCTCTGCCTGGCTCTGTGTCAGCAGGTGACTCTATCTGCTTTTAAGGGGGTCTTCAATTTTTTTTTTTTATGAGTGCTCTTGTATCAATGAAAAGATTGAATTCTGCTTTTCTCCTCTTGACCTGTGTCACCTCTATTTCACCCTTGGCCACTGAGAGGATGGTAGTGGAATTTCCTCACCCCTAATGTTCAGTTATTAGAGAGAGAGAAAAAAGAAAAGGATGTTTGGTTATCTACAAAAATCTATTTCCCATTTCTTGTGTGTGTGTTGATGTCTCTGGGCTGTTCTGTTCTTACTGTACCTGGAAATTTGTTTCCTGCTTCTTTCTCTAGCAACGTCCTGTACAACCTCTGACAGCAAAATCAAACATAATCAAAAAGTCAGGGATTGCTAATATGTCACGTCTTTGGGAACCTTTATTAATGACCCACTTTTGTCCAGATAGTCATTCCCTTATAGAAAAAGTTTTCAGATTTTTCACAGCACGTGTGATGGTTCGACATATGCTTTTGCTTTATCTCCATTCTGAAATGTATTTTCACAGGACCAGAAAAACCCAGCAGGATAACTACCCACTGTAATCAGAACAGCACCTACTACTTCATAGGTGTTTAGTCACTGCGTGCTGAACGACTCTGCTTCTGCTTTCAGGCCCAATGTTGTGTCCATCAGCATTGGCATACAGTTATTTTCCAATCCCCAGCACATTGCACGCTAGAGTGATACATGTGCCGCTGGCTAAACTCACCAAACTTTTGCTTAATTGTCCTGCCCCTTCCTTCTACTCTTGGGACTCGAAGTCTTCAAGAATTGCATTCCCAGTGTGCATCCGGGCATCTGTTTTATTTTCAAAATCAATTTTCTTAATTGGCATCGTTAGTCTGGCCATCAGCATCTGGGAATGTTGACATTTTCCCAATTGCTCTTTGTTAATTTATTTATGTTCAGTTGGTATTTAGTGAGGCAGTCATTGAAACTGTTCAGGAGCTCAAAATACAATACAGAAAGAAATCTTTCTGGCTGTAACCTCACTGTCTAAAGGTATTTTAAATTTTATTCTACTTGCACTAAAAAAAAAAAAAAAAAAAAAAGCAGTGACCATGATGAGGCAATTCTTAGCTTATTTTTGGGGCAATTGTTTTGCCATCATACCTCGTCATATACTTGGTCAAAGAACTGTGGAGCTGAAGGAAGCAGAAGTGAGCCCTGGTGTAGATGCTGTAATGAATTAGATCCCTGGTATAAAGTAGACCGTTGTAATCACCTGAGCCTGTAGTTACTCCCACTTTGAGCACAGTCCACTCTGGGTCTTTCTCGTAGCCAAGTTTTTCTTTTCCTTCATCTCTTGCTCCTCTCCTTCCACCTTTTAACACTGGTGCTCTTCAGACTCAGCTCACCTCTGTTATCAATCCTCTAAAGGTGACTGGACATTCCATCTTCACCCCATGGCCCAGACATTCTCCGAGTGTGCTGATGGGAAACCTGCTTATGGAGAATGCTGTTTCTAAACCTCAACTCATTTTTCTTTTTCTTTTGTTTTCTATATTTTTTCTTTTTTTCAAAATATTTTTTTATTAATTATTTGGGAATTTCACATCATGTACCCCAAACACACCCACTCCCAGTCTTCGCAAGTCTGCCCCCACCCAAAAAATGAGCCACATACACACACAAAAAGAAAAGGAAAAAAAAAACCCACGTCCAATTTGTGTTGCCCATACACTCACTGGAGCATGGTCAAACTCCCAATGTCCAGCCCCTTAAAGAAAACCGAGTCATTCCTCACCTTCACCCCTGCCAGAAGCCATTAGTTGGAGAGAGCTACCCTTCCGCATTCTTACCACATTTTTTAAGAGTTCTCTTTGGTGGCTTTCTGAATAAGCTTTACTTTTCTGGGGTGAGGTGGGGATCTGATGGGGTAAGAGTTGTTGTCACAGAAGCCTTCTATGTGTCTCTTTCTCAATTGTGAGTCTGCAGTCACGGATGCCACTGCAAAAGTAGCTTCCTTGTTCTTTACAGTCAGTGGGAGCACAGATCATGGATTTGCAAATGGTTTCTGGCCACAGTATGGACCATGGACAGCTACATGGTCTCCTACATCAGCACGTGCCACTGGCCTCAGCATAGTTTCCGGTGGTAGTACAGACCACAGGCATCAACATGGCCCTGTGAGGACACCATCACATCCCTCAGTGGCAGCGCAGGCCACCGACATCAACACAGCCTCTGACTGCAGCAGGACTGTGGAACCAGACATGGCTCTCCGTGGCAGCATAACCCATGGACATCAACATGGATTCAGGCGGCAGCACAGACCGTGGTCGTCTACATGAACATTGAGCTTCAACACGGCCTGGGGCCGTGGACCATGGATACCAACATGGCCTCCAGGGGCAGTACGGACCATATAGATTTTTTTTCCTGGGGTAGCATGGACCATAGAGGTCCTTTGAGGAGGTCAGCTCAGAAAATGAACAGTTCTTTCATCTCGGCCATCCTGCCATTTCGCAGAACCAGGGCGATCATCTGGCTGGACAGCATGTTTGGGGACTGAGTTTGTGCAAGCTCCAGGCTGCTGCACAGCACCCTGTTGGCCCTACTCAGCAAGGACATGTTTCCTTGTCCATCACAGTCTTCTCTAAGCACCTGTCACTACTGTAGAATCTCCAATTCTGTCTCTCTCCACTGGGAACTCACTGCTCTGTCCCTCCATCTTTCCCACCCCTCTACCACATATTTATTGGTCACAGTGGCATTGTAAATTGCAGTGTGTCACACAGTTTTTTTTTTTTTTTTTTTTGTTTTTTTTTTTGTTTTTTTTTTTTTTTTTTTTTTAGCTCAAACAGCTTTACATGCAAATACTCATTGCAATAACTCATTGGTCTGACTAAACCCCAACTCTCAACCTTTGCTTTAAAAGTCTATTGAGGTTTGTGGCATTAGGGTTTTTTTGGCTCTCTGTTGTATTTCAGCACTCGTCTCAACTTCTGTGTATTTTTTCTCTTTTATAAAGGTTTATGTCATTTATAATTTTCATCTCTAAATTTCTGACTTCTATCCTCTAGGGTGAGTTCACTGCTTATGTTGACATACTCTGTAATATATTTGTCTTTACTGCATCATTTGTTAAAAAATACACTGACTGTTCTTTGCAGGCTAGGACCGGGGAATACCATGATATGTAAGAGAGTAAAAAGTCCAACATTAAACTGCTTGTGTTCTAGTAGAGAAGAGAGGTAATCAGAAAACTGTTAGATAAATGTGTCTATGTATGAAATGTTACTATCACGATAAATGCATGATATATTTGGTAATGTAGAAACTGTGATTATACAAAATGGACTTGATGGGGGATGTCAACAAAGGCTTTTCTAGGAAAATGGTCCTACAGCTAAAATGGGAGGGATGGATTGAAGCTAACAAAGAGAAAAGGAGAAGAATGCCCAGGCAGAGGGAAAAGGCCAAGGAACCATTACACATGTGTAGGTGATGGTATATATATATTTGTAAGTGCATATATGTGGACATATGTATATGCATCAGTGTGTGTATGTGTATATTAGTGAAGGCACATAGTGAATGTTTATGACGAAAAGAATTATTTAACCATAGCAATTATTCATTTCTTGGCTTTGCCTGCTCTGATGGCTTCTTTATACACAGTTATGAGGTGGTTTACAAAAATTCATGAGTTACAACCTTGTTTATTTCCATATTCAATTGGTAGAAATTATTTCACAGTGATTTCTGGGACAAAGAGTCACTTCTTTTCCAGAATCCTCAACATTTTATTAATAGATTTATATAAAATTATATGCTCCCAAGCTGAAATAGACTAAAGAGTTAAAGCAGTGGCCTCATTATCTCTCACTAAAATAAATCTTAAAGTGGAGAAGTGACTTTCCCAATGGGAAATGTGGGTTCCTGCAGCAGGGACAGAGGGCGATTGCTGAGAGGCCACTAATAAACGTCCTGCATCGCCTGCCTTCTTGGTATTCAAGTGTTGAGGGGCAGTTCTGGGGGAATATGAGAGTTGATTAAGTGGAAGATGTAAAGAGCCCTAAGCAAGGTAGTCAAGGAATTCTAACTCTGAGTGAACACAGAGTACTGAAGACTATTAGACAAGATATCAAACTGTCAGCATTGGAGGAGTTATCCTGCTCAGGAAGAAATCCATGCTCACATGGCTACAAGGATGTAATAAAGCCCACCAGGCAGATATTTCAAGGACACTCATTTTGACTCATTATAAAGAAGAATTTTCTCATCTTCTAGGCTGTTAACAATGGGATAGGTTACTCAGGGAGATGTAAAATCTATAACACTGGCAACATTCATGCATCAGTGTCAGTTAATTACACAGAAGGAGTACAAGTTTATCCTTCACATAGAGACTGTGCTACCCTCCCTCACATCTTCCTGCTTGGAGCCTCTGTGCAAAGCACTTTCAGTAAGTGTTTTGATTTGATATTTAACCATAGACACCTCAACTCTCCTATTTTCATCTCTTTTTCCTCTGAGGGTCTTTTCTGTCTTTTAAATTTTACCATTTTTTTTACTAGCTGCATTCCTCTTTCATATTCTATCTTTGAGAATATTGTTACATTAAAATTTGTACATATGTGGAAAAACATTTAGAGAAAGATACACTGACATAAGATCCACGATTTAATTACAGGTGGTGGAATCTTGCTAGCTTAAGAAAGGTACATTGGTCATTTTAATAGACGGTCTACTCATGGCTGCATTTTTATGATATTATGTAGTTTATTTTATTTAGAATATCATTAACTTAGCAAGGATATTGTCCTTTGAGGGATGCTTTATTAGAACAAAAGCTTTTAAAAGTGTTTGTGTGCATTAAAAAACATAGGAGATTTTAGAAGGAACCAAAAACATATTGCCTTGGGCATATATTGATTTTATGTGTGAGCCATTTATTTTCTCTCTAACAATTGATCAGCACAGAAAAATTTGTTGAACTTCTGCCATGGGCAAGGCACTTAGAAGATTCCATCATTGCAAGGAATACTTAGGGACTTTATGTTGCAGTTGTTGAGAAATGACAGACAAAAGTTTTTTTTTTTTTTAAATCCTGTATTTTTAACCTCATATAAAAATGTCTTTTGGCTAATTTTAATCATACAGAAAAAATCTTATTTGATTTCACTAGTGTTTGGGAGTGTTGTGAAGACCAGAACATGCTAAGACATTCTTATTTATGGTTGACATCTGCTGCCTATGTCCTAATTTGTCCATATTAAAATCATTGGAGACCAGTATCTAATGTAAGAGGTCTAGGTGGGGACTAATTTAGCAAAAATATGTGTTGGAAACATTGTTGGAACCATACATGATGCTTATTCCATGGTCAGTAAGTACAGCAGGTTTGGGTCAGCTGATATATTTAACATGCCTATCCAATGGGCACCTGCCAAATAACATACACAGATTTAGAATGAGACTAGTTTTTGTCTTTGTATAGATATGTCATCCACAATCTAGAAGCTTCTGAAAGCATGATGACCATATTCAGATTTCAGATTCCCTATTCATACCTTGCAAAAATGATATAAAGCTGAGTTTCTAAATGTTTGAGCTACTACTAAGCACGTATCAAGTTTCCTTAGGTTTAAGTAGTTAGACAACAAACTCTCAGACATGTGTTCAACCTTATTCCAGGGTAAACAATTTACAGAGACTAACATGGATTGATTATACCCCCTGCTGAGACTGTAATAACAGTAGTTCACACGGGGTTCATTAGATTGTCTGAATGTACAACAAACTGTGAAATTCAGATCAGCCATTAACAAGGCGGTGTCGTAATTATGCATACATCAAACAACCGCTTTACTACAGAGTTGTCAATCATCAATCAGAACAGAGTGCCTTGGAAACCTAAGGTGGGCTTGGGACCACTTCTGAAGCTTGCTTTCAGAGAAACCGAGGATGTAATGTAGGTGTGGACGTGGGAGACTTCAAGGATTATAAAGTCTTTCAGGTCAAGACTACATACTATAAACCAAAGCCCATGGGATCCCATAACTACAGTGACAGAGAACTGGTCATGTGTGCAAAATTTTGTTCAATACTACAAATCATAATTTTTTTTGGAAAGTTTAACCTCTTTGTTAATTCTTTGGGAGTTTCACATCATGCACCCCAATTCTGCTCACCTCCTGGTCCCCCCATATCCTCCCCTCACCCCTGCAGCACCCCCCCAAAGAAAATGAAAAAAAAAAACAACAAACCAAACCAAACCCAACAAGTCAGCAAACAAACAATGATTTTTAACACGAAAATTTAAATTTTGGCTTATTAGAAAAATTAGTAAATATAGCTTAGCTGGTAATTAGTCCTGTTACTATCAATTCATACACTGTAAGAATATGCACCTATATCTGGAGTCTGGTGGGCATTTTTTTTTAACTTTCTCCAGATTGTTGAAGTGTGACTGACAGATACAGCCTGTACATATTTGAAATATAGATATGGTGACATGATATGCACATACCTGGTGAACTGATTTTATAACTCATTAGCATATCCATCATCCTACACTTGAGAGCTCCACCCTTATCAACATAACTGTACAATGTGTGACAGTTATTATTCAGTGGACAGTTAGATGTGTGAACCTTGCCTCCAGATGCGTGGTTGGGAAGGATAGGTATCTCACTGTATGATGTACTATGAGAAAGTCTGTGTGGTCAACGCTTTATTGGATGTAGATGGTACTGGCTGCCTTAGACTTACTTAGCTAGCTTTGTGAATTATAAATTTCTAAGTCTCATTTCTTTTTTAAAACATGATTTAATTACTTTATTTATGTATGTGTTTGTGTATTTGTATGCATGCACATGTGTGCATCCGTACATGTGGAAGATAGAAGAGGGCATTGGATCTACTAGAGCTGGAGTTATAGGAGGTTGTGGAGTTGTCTGATGTGGTTATGGTGAACCAAACTCAGGACTTCTGTAAGAGCAGGAAGTGCTACTAATCAATTTTCCATTTATCTGGTCCCATAACCTCTCACTTCTAAAGATTAAAAATCAGTAGATATATTTGAAGTGGTAGTGATGGATGTGAGAAACCTGAAGATTTAAGTCGTACAAAATCTCTCTAGGTGCATCCTTTGATTAGGTGGATAAGAAAGATACTGTATATATAGCAATCACAGGATTTCCTGATTCTTTACTGTGCACAAATAGATTGAAAACTACAGGTCGCATCAGCAAATAGGAATAAACTGCCTGGATCCTATGGCAAGTTTCCCATTTATTTTTTATGGGAGTTATGCTCATCACAAAGCCCAAGTCTCAATAATTAGGTTGATATAATGAATCCAGGAATTTTGGAGTGTTTTAATGTGTCTAAAATTCTGATGAAAATAACAAAACTTTAAAAAATAATTTAAATAAAGTAAGAGCTACCCACAACAGGAAAATCAATGTGCAAAAATTTAATAAAAATTTACATTTTTCTTGCTTTAATTTTTTTATACTTTTAAAGTATAAATATTTCATTGAAAATATTTCCAAAAATTAATTACTTAAATGATCCAACAATTATATTGGGTCTTTTAAAGCTCCAATATTACTCTCCTTCTTTCACATTTTTATCAAAAACATGATAAAATTGTATTTTAATAGATTAATGTGGAGACAAACATAATGAAAGGAGGTGAGTAGAGGAACTATCACCATAATACATCTTAAAATAAACAACGTGAAGAATTTTGAAATATTTCTAGAAAGAGTCACAAGCTTCTTGAGTAAATGATTTGTTTACCCAAAGCCTAAATTAAATATTGGAGGTTGAAAAACACAGTCAAATTTCAGGCAGAGAAACAGGATTATTATGATTAACAGATGAGGACATATTAATCCATCCGTGCTAATATGCCAAGTACAGTGAGAAAAATTATGAGTCACTGAGGGATGCAGACTCAGCTCGGCAGATAATTCAGTGCCCTTAATTGTCTCTCTCCTTCAGAGTTGAGAGTAGTTATACGAAGGGACACATGTAGGTCACATTAGAGTGTTCTAGTTTTTAATTATCTTGACAGTCTCTGTTTTCAATACCATAGTGTAAAATTATATTAAAAACTGACTAAGTTCAAAAGAAGCAATTATGGACCCAATGTTTGGCATCTACTCACACAAATGTAAATAAAATTGAACTTAATTAATACCCTATAAACAAAAGCACATTTAAGATTCATGTAAAATGTTATATAGTTTAGTTCCCATCATTTGCTCAAATCTCACAAATAATAATAAACCATGAACTGGAAGCCAAATTGAGAACTTTCTTAGTCATGCTCTATTGCTATAAAATGACACCATGACCAAAGAAAGCATTTAATTGGGGGTTGCTTATAGTTTCAGAGAGTTAGTCCATTTTCATCATTGCTGCAATCATGGTGGTACTCATTCAGACATGGTTCAGGTGAAGTAGATGAGAGTTCTACATTTGGATCCACAGGCAGCAGGAAGACAGAGAGTGAGCCTCTGGGCCTGGCTTGGCCTTCTGAAACCTCAGAGCACCCCCTCAGTGACACACTTCCTCCAGCAAGGTTATACTTCTAATCCTTTCAAATAGTGCCACTCTTTGGTAACTAAACATTCAAATATGTGAGGATATGGGGACCATTCTTGTTAAAAATCTCCATAAGAACTTCCAGTTATTTATTACTAGCTTTAGACAAAAATCAATTTTATTTTTTTAAATACCAAGTAGAACTGGAAAAAAACATAGCATCCTGGTAGATAAAATATATGTTGTACGTGTCTTGGAGTGATTGGTACATAAATTTTCAGTCTTGAGCCTGCTATTTACTAGTACATGAATTTAGGGATGCTATTTAATCTCTCTGAGATTTAGTGAGGATAAAATATGTCTCCAATGGGCTTACAGAGTCAGACAAGTGGAATTATTGGTGACCATGCTTGTAAATATAGAGGTCAGAAATGTGCCCTCAGCATGTTCCTGCCAACATTTTTATCTCATTGGAGTTATTGGACAGGACTTTTAACAGCTTATACAAACCTTGCAATAGTCTAAGAATATTAGCAATAAATAATTTAAAGTTTTCAATTTAGACTCCAGACTCTGGGTTATTATTTGTGAGGGTTTTGTATGCAACCTTTTCCTATAGTATTGCCAGTGAAAAGCATGGTGATGGCTTTAATGGTTCTGAGTGGTGCATTTAGCACTGATATGTAGCTGGAAACTTTTATGGTTCAATCATATGGCTTCAAACATTAAGACATCTGAAAAACAAGACTTCTGAGTTAGAAACAAATAGACATTGCAGGTATCATATCTTTTCACTCATAATAAAGTAAGTTTTAAGGGAAGCGAAGGGTATGTCAAAATGAAATGGCAACTCTGATCAAATTTAGTCCATGTGTCAGGTCTTCAGAAACTATATTAATAGATTTTACAGTCTTAGGAATTAAGAAGCTGTTCATTTCCCCAGAGATGCTGTGTGTCAGAACACCTCTGACAATCTCTAGGCAACTGTCACAGAGGACACTCTAAGTGCCTGCACTTACTTACAGAGCTAAGGTCCCCTGATGTGGACCAGAGGAATGAAATCAGGCCAGGTTGGGGGGAACACAGTACAACTGAGGCTCTGACAATTTTATTGAGAGCAATAGCAATCAGACATTTTATACCTTTATCAAAAGCAGAATATAATGGTAATTTCTAGGATCAATACAGCTGGAGTTGCCAGGATACAGTGAAGTTTGCAAGCCATCCAGGGTATGCAAGATTAATGTCTAAGACCAATTGTTCTGTCAAGTTTCCATGCTTCCTTGACTACTAAGGGACCATACAGAGAAGCACAAAGGAGCATGAATGATTCACTGCCTGAGGGACTGTATCAGTCTTTCAGAAACTGGAAAGCAAGCTGTGCCCTTGGAGCCGTGGACTCTAACCTGAAAAACCCATGACTCAAGCCTCTCAAGGCAACTAGACCAGGCCAACTCCATGGTTCCCAGCAGACCATCATTTAATTCCACATGTTTATTCTTCTATACTGATAAAATTCCTAATGTTCAGTGATTCATGAGTAGCGGGAACTTCTTAGCCAATGAAGTAATTGGAGCATGCAGGTGGAAGGCATGCTGGGTAATCTCAACTTGAGTCCTCTCATGAGACAGTTAGCATACAACTTTGGTTCTCTGTTCTTCAATAGTTCTTCTGTTCTCCTTCCTGGAATATATATGGAATGCCCGGCATCTTTTTGTGATGATGGGCCAGCAGACTGGAAGGAACTGAAACCTTCAAGGGTTTCATGGTGCAGAGCCACTCTTCAAGTTACAATATTCATATTCCCAGAGTTTTACATGTGAGGGGAACTAGTTTCATTGTATTTGAATTTTTATAGCATTGTTTCTGTTCTTCTGTACCAAAATCCATCTTCATTGGTTCAATTATTTCGGGACTTTTAGTGGTGGAAACACGGGGAACACATGGCTGTTAATAAGACAATGAGACAGGATGTATGATGCCCTAGTATAGTGAGTGCTAAAAATGCAGTGGCTCCTCAGCAAGTACCAGCTCTTTCCCTATTTAATCTAGACACCCATTCTAATTCCACCTCCTTCCATGATTACATTAACCTTTTCTTACCTTTGTCAAGATTCTTGATAGTTCCTAAGTCCTACTGTGGACCTTTATCACCCTTTCCTTCTACTCACGTGGTTGGTGGTGGTGATGTCAAGTGTATGTTTATAAGTTTGTAGATGCAGTTTTTAAGAGAGAGACGCTAACTGATTTCTTCCTTAATAGTCTGGACATAATGACTTTCTACTATGAGATAGAATATAGAGAAATTATTGTCACTCTCAAGATTAGGGGATGAAAAGATGGAAATTCTATTCTGTGACTGTGTGTATGTGCAGGGGCTCTTATTTCTTTGTTTCTTTACAAGATCCAAGACACCTGTTTGTCAGCAGCACTATAAGAACATGAGGAAATAATGTGTCTATCAACAGTCACATGAACGAACTTGGAGGGAGAGAGTTTTATCCCAAAAGAGATCTGGATAATTAAGGCATGCTGGCTTAGTAGCTTGGGTCTAATAGTCTGAGATAATCTGAGCTTTACACATATTATGGGTTTCTTTCAGATTTTTGAGCCTCAGAAATAGTACTAGAGATAGTACTTTTCTAGATGAGCTCCCTGATAGGTTACCAATCCCAAATGTTCAACCATAAACACATGTACACATGAGCTACACTAATGTATTAGTGTTATGTATGTATATATAACAGTATGTATTTATATATGTATATCTATATGTGTATATGAAATAATAATAATTAAGAAGAGGTCATGAACTTGAGAAGAAGTGGAGGGGGTATGGGAGGAGTTGGAGGGAGGAGAAGGTAGGTGGAAATTATGTAAATCTAGTACTTGTATGAAATTCTCAAAATAAAAGTAATGAAAAAGAGATAGTAATTGTGTATTCTTTGCTTCAGTTGCTAAACTGATGGCATTTGCTGATGGAAGTGAATCAGGAATTGAGGGGAAAGAAATCTCAACTGCGCAAGTGGGTAGCAGAAGGCAAGCAATGCAAAAATGGAGCTGGAAGTTGGGAGGCTTTGAGGATGGTCTCAGAAGATGAATGGTGATTTGGAGCAGTGAACAGAGTGAAAAATGAGCCCCAAGACAGTACTCACACAGGGAAGCACATACAGGTTCTCAAAGAAAGAAAAGAAGAGCGTAAATTCCCATGAAGGTAACAGCTTGGTATGTCTAAGAAAGTCATGATCTGAATGTAATTTACGATACATAAGGCTCAAGGTTGAGCAAATACTGAAGTACAGTTATGGAGAGGCCATTTGACGGAATGTTTAGTACCACTGCATATTGGTTACTCTGGGATTTCTGGTGGTGCTAGATGTAAGGTAGAGGACAACACATTGGAGATGACTCCCTGCAGAGTATTTATGAAGGCGTTCTATTATAGCAGCTATTTACTAGATTTCAGCACCTTGCTTTATAGAAAAATGTGACTATTTAATTTTGGATTTAGCACAGAATCTTAAGGTAGTGAACCTTACAGTACACAGGTAGAGACATTTCTTACGGAAGGTAAGAAGTGTGATGTGGGGATTCAACAGGCAGGAACTGAGCTATTAGTTCCTGAGATGAAGTAGAACTGAAGGATATTATTAAATTTAGGAAAGTTACTGTCTCAGTCCATTTAGTCTCCTGTAATGCAATAGCATAAACTGGATAGTTTAAGAAGAAGAGAAATTTATTTCTAGAAGCTCAGAAGTCTAAGACCAGGGAAGCTTCCATTTGTTGACGGGTTCTTCTGGGTGGCTTCTCGATACCCTACTTAGGAGAAAGGATGCGTTTGTTATCTGGGATCTCCTTGTAAAGGTTTTAATACCTTCATGATGATCATGTTCCCAAAGCCCCACCTCCCATTATCATCATTTTGGGAATTAAGATTTGAACCGTGCATTGGAGGAAAGGGGCAAACTTACAGCCTTAAGCAGAAATCCAGATGAGAATTGAAAAGCACAGGATTAATTACGATGTTTCAGATGTAACTTTGTAAAGAGAACATCTCTTCCAGCCCCTGGCTTCCCAAGAAAATTGGAAATGTAAGTGTGGGGAGAAGTCATGTGTAGTTATTGGCAAGGGCAGCCTGAGAAGCATCAGATAAAATAGCTCGTGAACCACAGTGTTCGGCAGGCTGCCACACACACAGTGCTGGGTTAGGCGGCTCTGTCCTCCTAACAAAAAAGCAGCAGGAATCTTGAGAAGAAAAAGAAAGGCAAGAATGGATGGCCACACCCAGCTTTTTAAAATTTTGTTCAGTTTTACCAATCAGACATCTTTCTTAGACTCCCCTGGCTTGGATAGAATCCCGACAGAGACTGGCTGGGAGAGTCAGGGGCTCGGAACACTTTCTGGTAGCGTTATTGTTTCCACCTTTTCCAGAGGGGAGGAAAAAAGCTAGAGGACTGAATTGGTGAAGTGAATTTAACACTCATCTCCACAACAGGATGCTAGTAAACGTTCATCAGAGTTAATAAAGCTAGGAGAAACAGGCTTCCCATTTAGCTGCAAAAGAAGTTACCTCATAAGAATGTAAGTTTAAGTGAATTAGTTCTGCTTTGTGGACCAGCAGTAACAGAGGAAGAGGAAAGTCGTTGTTTTTCCTTTTCAGCTCCCTGCCCTTGGTTGTTTCTCTCTGAGAATGCATTGCTGTAATTACTAAAATATAAAAGCAGCGTTGGATTCTTGTAACCAAGTTCAACTAACACTGGGCATAATGGTTATTCTTTAGAATAGATGATAGAATTTTATTTGGTCAATGCTTGCCTGCCCTCTCTCCTTCCCAAGTTTAAATGCAAGTAATACTCTGAGAGTAATAATAATTTTGTAAAGACAAAATAAACTACCAAATCTGTTCTAAGCTGTGTGACATGCTTCATGTAAGAAGATTCTGTGGATGACATTCACCTAGACGATTCCATACCACTAGTGAGGGAATAGGTGATGTACCCAGGTAACACACTGTGAGAATGGGCAGCAGTCAATCTTATCTAAGAATCAAAGTGGATCAGTGTGTGTGTGTGTGTGTGTGTGTGTGTGTGTGTGTGTGTGTGTGTGTATGTGTGTGTGTGTGTGTGTACATATTAGAGGCAATTGATCTGCACCCTTTTGTGTGTGTGACATGGTCTCCCTCACTGAACCAGATCTGCCTGTCACTGTCTCCCAACTCTGGGGTTAGAGGTACATGTGGGCATACCCAGATTCCACATGGGTGCTTCCTATTTTTACAGCACATTCTTTATCTACCGAGTCACTTCCTTAGCCCCACAAAGTGGGTCTCAAACACATGATCTCACAGGCCATACTCTACCAAGGAAACTCCAAGTTGTTTAGTTGAATATGTGCTTGCAGAGCATAATTCAAACATCTCCTTTTAATTTGCTTTATTAAGTCATAAATGGGCTGGAGATATGGCTCTTTGGTTAAGAGCATTGGCTGCTCTTCCAGAGGATCCAGATTGAATTTTCACCACCCACATGGCAACACACAACTGTCTGTAATTCCAGTTCCAGGGTATCTGATGCCTTCCTCGGACCTCTACAGGCACCAGGCACACATGTGGTACATAGACATACATGCAGGCAACACACACACAGACACAGACACAGACACAGACACAGACACACACACACACACACACACACACACACACACACACACATACACTAAAAATAAATCTAAAATATACTTTAAATTGCTTTATTAACACAAACAATATTAGGTCCAGCCTATATTGTTTGCTCCCAGGATCCGCGGAAGAGTCTACCAACCAGCTGAGGATTCTAATCTGAGGGATATTCAATGAATCCATGCACACTGAGTTCTTTAGTCCATTTACTTTATTCTTCTATGGCGATTCTATCTGCACAGTTTCTTTTCTGTTCTCTTACTTAGTTCCTCTCAGTCCCTCCTGCTCTCAGTCCTTCCTGCTCTCAGTCCCTTCTGCTGTTCTCTCATCATTCTACCTAGTTCTTTCCATCTCAGACATCCTCATCCTTGTTCTTCTCCATCAAGTCTCTTCTTCGTGCTCTCAGAGAACCAGTATATATACCCACACAGTAATTCTTTGGTAAAGCAATGTGAGGCTTGAAGTTTTCAGAGTCTCAGAGAGAGAGGTGATAAGGACCCACTCATAAAGCAATTAATTGTCAGCTTCCAATTACAACCCAAAAGGGGAGTGACTAAAGGGGAGTTCTCTGGTAGGGTCAACTAAAGGCTAAGATCAATTAGGGAATTTATGTGCTCAAACTATAATCTAGAAATGGCTAGATAGAATGTTAGGGGTCAGTAAGTCACAAGAAAGCAAACTGTCTTTGGCGCCACTTTTCCCACTCATCCCGGCTGCAGCTGCTTTCTGATAGGGAGGGGGACATATGTTAGGTGGCTAAGCAACCTATGTCAGAGCATGTAGTATTTGGTTAGTAAATGCACTTTCACTCAGAGTAATTGCTGAGGAGAAAAATCTAGGAATAGCACCTGGCTGAGGAGGAGTTAAAACTTAATTTGCACAAGAAAGAAGCTTGGCACCTATCACCTGCCTGGCCTTGAAGTCAATCTCCTTGGGTCAGTGGGAAGTAACTGCCTTAACTCAGTAACTAGCAAATGGCTAAAACATCATCCCAGGGATGTGAGCAGTAAATCTCTTAAGTTCCTGTCTTGTGTAAATAACCCGGGGTGAAGGTAAGGAGTTGAAGATTTAATTGTTAGCGGTTCTTTTCTCTATCTGTGAGTGAGATGAGCTAATGTTTATCTATGTGCAGTTTTGTCCTTGGAAAAAGGTATTTTTGCTGAAATACTTTTGTCCGGAGAATGGCCCTAGCCAGATATATGTTAATGAAAAATAAACACAGCTGGGGACAGTTGTCCAATTACCCCAAATGTATAGGGAAAGTTGTGCCCAAGACTGAGATGCAATCGTGAGATTATATATACATGTAACATGGAGATGCATGGTAAATGGGTACTCATAGCTGTTATTGCACAAGAAGTTTACAACAACAGACAGCCAGTTCATTCAAAAGTCAGTATTCCCATAACACCTTGTGTGATGGTTTCCTCTAACAGAACCCTTAGTTCTGATAGGTTGACCTTCTGAACACTAGTTGTCACTGCTGTATACTCTCATGGACTTTCACTACCAGCGGCTCTCAATACTTTATTAAGTCATAACTTTCTCATCATAAAGTTTATCTATTTCCTTTAAGTATGTATGGAGATTGCCTAAGAGTAGAGGGGGTGGTGGGTGTTAATTATCTGATCCATGCTCATGGTCTTTCATCTAACTGAAGAAACTGGAAGAGGTTTGGCATGAGACCAGCTGTGAAAAGTTTACTGACACACACATGATTTCAATTAGAAGATGATGTAAAATTTATGCTGTCAATGCAACTGGAGTGGAATTTCAAAATGAACATTGCAGATCCTATTAAATATTTGAATGAGTAACTAGGTTAGAATTCTAATTTCCAATTAGCAGTCGTCTGTCTCTTTAAAGGAAATCAAATAATCTCAACGCTTAAATAAGGGACCAATTTCACTTGTAAAATTACCCATAGGAAAGCATCAGTAATGAGCACAAATGCCATTTCCAAGAGATAACAATTACATTAGAATTTTCTTTCTGTTTTCCCACAGGCACAAAGATTCACAAATGAGAATAATATATTATATTTTTTATGCACAGGAAGATGCTATTGACATCTATTGATTCTAGAACACGAGGAACTGAATTCCTTAGATGATTTTGAAATCATCCTTCTTGAGAACTAAAACAAATGCACACAAAGTAAAAGAGAGCATTGAGGCTTAATGTCTCCATGCTGATTCTAACTCCACAAATACACCGGAAGTGCAGATTTCCTATTGAGTGTTAAACAGCAGGGTTGGCTGAGATCCCCTCTGTCAGATGATCCCCATAAGATCTCAGTTTGGGGAAATAAGACTGGTCCACATTTTCAAAGAAAACTAAGTTTTGAGGAAAATATTTTATAATTTTGATTTGGACTCAGTGACAACTTATGCTGAGTTTCTAATTATAATAAAGGTAATACATTTCAGATGTTTTCCTATATTTGAATGACATCACGGCCTCACTTTTATGACAAGTGGCATATAATCAAGAGTATACTGTATGCATCAAATGAGGAGTTCTAAGATTAGAAGACAGGACACTGGCTGATCTCCAAAATATATAAAGAATTCAAGAAACTAGACATCAAAATACTGAACAACCCAATTTAAAAAATGGGTTACAGTTAGAAATATACACATAGCATTTTGTAATGCTATGTGTATATTTCTAACTAACTACAGACCTAAACAGAGAATTCTCAACAGAAGAATCTCAAATGGCCAAAAGACATTTAAGGAATTGCTCAACATCCTTAGCCATCAGGGAAATGCAAATTAAAACGACTCTGAGATACCATCTTATACCCTTATACCAGTCAAAATGGCTAAGATTGAAAACACTGATAACAGCTTATGTTGGAGAGGATTCAGAGCAAGGGGAACACTCCTCCACTGTTGGTGGGAGTACAAACTTGTACAGCCACTTTGGAAATCACTATGGCAGTTTCTCAGAAAATTGAGAATCAACCTTCCTCAAGACCCAGCTATACCACTCTTGGGCATATATCCAAGGAATGCTCAATCATACCACAAGGACACATGCTCAGCTATGCTTATAGCAGCATTATTCATAATAGCCAGAATCTGGAAACAGTGTAGATGCCCCTCAACTGAAGAATGGATAAAGAAAATGTGGCACATATACACAATGGAGTACTACTCAGCAGTAAAAAAACAATGATATCATGAAATTTGCAGGAAAATGGATGGAACTAGAAAACATCATCCTGAGTGAGGTAACCCAGACTCAGAAGGACAAACATGGCATGTACTCACTCATAAGTGGATACTAGATGTAAAACAAAGAATAAGCAGATTACAACCCACAGCTCCAGAGAAGCTATTTAACAAGGAGGACCCTAAGAGGGACACATGGATCACCCTGGGAAGGGGAAATAGAGGAGATCTCCATGAGTAAACTGGAGATGGGGGGCAATGGAGGGTGGGGAATGGGGGGTCAGAACATAATGGGATGGGATGGTCAAGCTAGAGCAAGGACAGAGTAGGGGAGCAGTGAGGGAGATCCATGATGGAGGGAGATGTCATGGGGATGGAGAGAGGCCAGGTGCTGGGGAAGTTCCCAGGAATCCACGAGGATGATCCCACCTTAGATTACTAGCAATAGTGGAGAGGGTGCGTGAACTGGCTTACTCCAGTAATCAGAGTACCCTAACTGTCATCATAAAGCCTTCATCCAGTTACTGATGGAAGCAGATACTGAGATTCACAGTCAAGCACCAGGCCAAGCTCCAGGAGTCCAAAGAGAGAGAAGGATTCTATGAGCAAGAGGCATCAAGATCATGATGAGGAAACCTACAGAGACAACCAAATCAAACTAGTGGGGACTCATGAACTTTAGACCAATAGCTGTGGAGTCTCCATGGGACTGAACTAGGCCCTCTGCATAAGCAAGACAGTTGTGTAGCTTGATCTGCTTAAGGAGTCCCCTGGCAGTAGGATCAAGATCCATCCCTGGTGCATGAGCTAGCTTTTTGGAGCCCACTACCTATGGTGGGACACCTTTCACAGCCTTGGTGCCGGGGGAGTGGCCTGGATCTGCTTCTACTGAATGTACCTCTCTCTGCAGATTCCCCATGAGAAACCTTGCCTTGTTGGAGGAGGGAATGGGGGGTTGGTTGTAGGGGGAAGGCAGGAGTGGAAGAAGGAGGGAGGAAAGGGGGATCTGTGATTGGTATATAAAATGAATAAAAAAATCCTTAATTAAAAAATAGAAAAATAGAAAAAAGAAGATAGCACATTTAGTATGAAGGAATAGATGGCAATCTCAGTGTTTGCTCTGAGCAGCACAACATGCTTTGCGTTGTGTGAACCATCTCATTTAACTGTCACAGCAACGCTAAAGTAATAGGTTTTATTTCCATTTTGAATTAATGGAAGAAAATAAATCTGTAGCTGGTGAGTGGACATTCCCATATTCACATAACAAATGCATG
The DNA here is from genome assembly GCA_902168415.1 of Peromyscus melanophrys. Classification (NCBI taxonomy): domain Eukaryota; kingdom Metazoa; phylum Chordata; class Mammalia; order Rodentia; family Cricetidae; genus Peromyscus; species Peromyscus melanophrys. Next base: position 6,950 of record CABHPR010156508.1, on the reverse strand, counting down.
GCAGACACAGCTTGTGAACAGATCTGTCAGCCTTAGAGCTCAAAGTCTAAATCTCTTGGTCACACTTCTTAGGACATTCCTTATTGAAACATCTAGAATTCTGTTTTGTGTCCTACGACATATGTTCTTTCTGTGCAAGAGTTTTCTATGTCTCTAGAAGATATTTAACAGCAGTCTGACATAGACATAGTTCATGGCAGTTGAAGAGCTATGTCTTTTAAAACACATTTCAGTTGTGAACCACTAGACATACAAAGTGAATTTGAAAAGACTTACTTTCCAAACCAAGGGTTTTCCTTCAAGTTCTTCATTACAAATTCTTCGCCAAAGTAAAACAGAGCATAGTCAGTATCAGTGGTATGCATCCATATCTGTTGAGGTGACCACATAATTTATTGTCATCTTCCTAGTTCAAATGTGAAATAAGCCATAGAAACATGGATCCTCAGAGCAGTGGTTAGATGACATGGACAAAGATAAGCATCATTAGTGACAGTAACCTCACCATATACCAGAGCACCAGCCTCTATGAGTTATTCTCTATTCCTCTGATATTAAGAACCAGTGAATAATTTTCTTCCCAGTGTTCTGTGGATTAGAAGACATCATCTGTGCCAAGTGATTATCCTTCAAGAACTGTTAGCAAATTTGCAGTTACTTGCTTTCATACAGTGCTTCTTAATCCTGATTATCATCACGTTGGGTAATCATTCTTATATCCCTTTTCATATGAAGAACCTGTGGTTCAGGAACGCTTGGAGTTAGATAATTCAGTACAGACAATTAGAATCACCACCTGCCATGTTCTTAAAGGGACAGAAGCTCAATTTTCTGGTTAATCCCACATGTGTGTTGCCCTCTGCTCTGCTTTGCTTGGCTCTTCTCTCTAGCTTGTTTTCAGACAGAAGCACCAGAAAGCTGCTAAGAAACCTGCATTACCATTTACATCCGCTGGCCCTTGACCTCCACCTTTGTCCTGTTGCCATTACCGTTGCTTTGTGGTTGAAACATTTGACAAGTTTCTCATTTATTTTAGAAATTGTTCTAGCTTCGATTCCTTTGCTATAATAAAACACCGCAAAAGCAACTTAGAGGAGAGAAGGTGAGATTTTTGCTTACAATTCCAGGTTACTACAATCATTGGTGGGAAATTAAGGCAGCAGGAGCTTGAGACAGCTGCTCACATTGCTTCCACAGTTAAGAAGTGGAAATATGGTAGGCGATGGTGGCACAAGCTTTTAATCCTAGCACTGAGGAGGCAGAGGCAGGTGGGTCATTTTGAGTTCTAACCCAGCCTGGTCTACAGAGTGAGTTCCAGGACATCCAGGATTACACAAAGGAACCTTGTCTCAAAAACCAAAAACCAAAACCCAAACCAAAACAAAGCAGAAAGATAAATGCTGGCACACATAAGCTTACTTGCGTATCCTCTGCTCAATCCCTTATTGTAATATAGTTCAGAACCCTTACCTAGGGAATGATGCTGCCCATGGAGGAATGAGTATCCTATTAACTCAAACAAGATACTTCTCCACTACCACGCTTATAGTTCAAACCTATATAGATAATCCCTCATCGAATTATCTTCCCAGGTGATTCTAGGCTGTGTCAAGCAGATGTTCAAAGCCTAACTATCACAGAATATTGAGTCATTTGCTATATCTAGCATATCCTTGACTTTCTCACAGTGTTAAGTGTTGATTGAGATTGATTGATTTAGCCTTTCAGTTAACTAATGAATATCCCTACTTCTCTGTTATATCAAGGGTTTATTTGTATGTAGGGCAAATAAGTTCTGTGCTCTTATCCTACCACGGTTTGGAGATGTCAATATAGAAACACTATTCTCACTTCAAAGAGAATAAAAGGTAGTTGATTCTAGAGTCAAATATGAATGACCAGTGGCCTGGGAACACAGGTTTAGGTTGCCTCAGATTCTGTGTTCCAATGTGGAAGCAGTTTCATGAAACTTTTATAGCAACATGACAAATCCAATCATCAGGACATTTGTTAAATATGTTCTTGGAAACATTAAGAAGGTGATTACAGCAAAGTGAAAAAAATCTCAACTGTAGGCCACCAATGATGTGTGATGACACTGTCAGCCCTTTGGTGGAAAACTAGAGCTTTGTCAATACATTCCAAGAGTCTTTTTACCTATTAGGAAATTAACACCTGGCTTTATATGTTAGTGACTGGATGTCAGTTCCAACATGGGATGGGTGAGCAGCAAGGGATGGCTATTTAGTAGGTTAAAGGCAGTACAATATAAATTGTAATTAGGTTCTTGGTCTGCAACATTGCAACATTCCATAGTCTCCACATCACTAAAGTTCTAATTAGTCAGTCAGCTTCTTTCCAAGAACTCTCATTCAGAGGGAAGGTTAGAAACACACACACACACACACACACACACACACACACACACACACACACACACACTAAAAATATGGAAGAGTTGTAAAGCTGTACTGATAACTAAGTAAAATGCTGTACTTCACAATGACTGGAGGCTAAAATAATTTGTATGGATTCTATGATGACAAGAAAGTTGACACTGGATTTGCATCAAGAAATCTTTGGAATATTCATATTGATACTCATGTCTGTAAGTGAAAATTCCCAATGGGAAAGGAGGCTCCCACTCATAGCTGAGAAGCTATTGGCAATTGATAACTGCTCAGAGAGGGAAAATGATTTTCTTTAGGAATGTGACCACTGGCAGATGCCCCTGCCCCAGTGGAAGACCCCATGTCCATGAACATATAGGCAGTACTAATTGGACACAGTGGTGTACAAAACTAAATGCAATATTATAAAAGGCAGAAATGATGTTGGGGGAGAGATGTGAGGGGAGACTCTGGGGGGAATTGGTGGTGGTGAGTCAAAAGTTGGACACATTATATACATGTTTTGAATTTTCAATGAAAATAGAAAAATAAAGACTATAAAAAGAAAAAACTGAAAAATTAAAGAAAAATTCACAGTGATAAAGTAATTAATGGATTAGACCTGGAAGAATTGACAATATGACTCAATATATAAACAATATGAAATCTTTCTTGTAGCTGTTGATAGGGGAAAAACTTAGGGAAATTTCCAAGCTTTAGCAGCTTATCCTGGCACCAAGGTGATATTGATATAAAATTGAAGGTGAAAAGTTATGTCTTATGAACTTTTTAGTTTAAAGTATTGTCAGAATTACTCACAAGTGAGGGCTATATTTGACTTCAAGCAAATATAAATAATAGATTAAATACTAAGTCTGTCTTGTCCAAGGTAAAATCTAAGAGTAAGTATCAACGACAGGAGTAATAGCTCTGCAATGTGCTCAAGGATTTAACCTCTTTCTAACCTCTTGACTTAGGATCCTAAGTTTGCACATTTCTTCTGCACAGTGGCAATATGGCTGCCTCATCACCAGGTATTGCATCAGCACACCAAGCATGAAGAACAAAATGCAAGAGGCGTCTCTCTTAACATTTTTTAAAAATTCATGTGTATGTGTCTGTGTGAGTGTTTGCCATGTGTGTTTGAGTGTCTCTGAAAACTGCAGGAGGATGTCAGAGCCCCTGAAGCTGGAGTTACAGGGAGCTGTGAACCTTCTAATATGGATGCTGAAAACTGAACTTAGGTCTTCTGGAAGAGCAT